>VSMD01082242.1:0-10043 GCA_008750895.1 Mirza zaza
GTGGGTGTCGGGCGTTTCTCTGCGCGTGCGTGGGCGTCTGTGCTGTGGCTCGTGGCGCGCGTCTCCTGGTGGGAGGGTGTGTCTCTGCCCTGCAGCGGGGCTTCTTCCGGTCGGATTTCCTTCCGGCGAGCCCTCCCTGCGCTCCTGCTGGCTGCGTGTGCGGCTGGATCTGTCCTCTGTGGGTCCGTTTGGCTTTGGTCAGGGCTGGCTGATTCCAAGGGCTGCCTCAGCCCGGCAGGGTAGGAGTAACCTCCCCACCCCCAGGGGACACTTTTCACCTCGTAAGAAGGCAACACGACAGCCAGCGAGAGACACCTCATTCCCACGTGCGGGGGAGGTGCGGGCAGATGTCAAGGAAGGTGATTTTCAGTGCATTCCCATCGTCTCCTGCTGGTCACCTCAGACCTCAAAGTGGCCCAAATATTGAGCAGCAGACAGGACGGTGGGCGAAATGTCTTTCCTGGCCACTGGGGACTCTCCGGCTCCCTCACAAAGCGTGCGCTCTTTGCCGCCCTCAGGCGGCAGTTGCGAGGCATTGCTCTTGCGCGCGCTCCAGCCTGGCCACGTGCTCCATCTTTGGCGTCCTCCACCTTTCTCTGAGTCTATATGGTTTTTTCTTGGGGCCATCTTTCCAAGGAGAGACCCTCCCCAGTTCATCTCGAGTAACATTCTTGGGAGATCCTTCGCACAGAGATTTCCTGTTGAACCAATGTTCTTTAGTGCTGCAAACACGTGATTAATCTCCAGAGCTGGGTTTCCACCCCTTCTGGAAATAGGGCGACCTCTGGTGCTAATGCCCAATCAGAAGGCTGCCTGATTCACACAGGACCAGGTGCAGCTCACCTGTACGGCCTTTGCCTTCCAGTAAACAAGGTGTTGTTGGCCACCAGCACTTTACATCTGCCTTTTGGGGAATTTGCACTCGCTGTGGGTATCTGCTATATTCCTCTTGCAGGGTGTTCAGGGGAGCTACTTGAAACTCTGGAATCTTTGGCTGCCACTGCTTTCTCTGAGAGGAGGGGAATAAGTATTGTGTCGGTGCAGGGATGCTCCTGGGGTCCATGGTCCACCTCGTTGCCTGGGCCAACTGTGGTGTTGCAGGAGGACAAGGACGAGCCTTCTCCTAATGAGCAACCCAGAGACCAGGCGAGGGAGAAGATGGGCGTTTATTCACCAGTGAGGTTCAGAGGACAGCGTCCAAATTCTGAGCCCCGAACAAAGAGTGTAACAGTCCTTTATACATTTTTAGGAACAGTGTGGGGGACAGTTATGCTGTAGTTATCTCTATTCCTAGCGGGGGAAGGATCTTGAGCAGGTAGTGGTCAGGCATGCATGTGGGCCTCAGATTGTTATCTTTCTTCTGCAGGCCTGTTCTTTGCAAGCAAGTATGTTACAGACGTCAAAAAGCAAGTTAGCAAGTTTTACAACCTTAGCTCCTGCTATAGACTTTCTGTAAAATGTCTTCCTGTTTTCTTTGTTTTCCATTTCACTGGGGCTGGGGACCCCCACCACCTTACCCCCTTTGATCCTCTTATTTGAAGGAGTCTCGCTTTCATATTCCTCATTCTCTTCTATGTGGCCAAGTAACATCTGTGTTTTATAGTAGATGTAATTTATCCAGTCGACATTTTTATTAACAGTGACCCAATAAAATAGGAAAGATTCAAGACCTGCCCCTATCTGATATTGGGCCTTGAATTCATTTGGCACCAGAACTTCTCTTGGTGCTCCGATAGCATCTAGATATATGTGTGGGTTAAAATATCTTCCCGGGGTTTGTAGGACATCTCTCTTGTGTCAGAAGTCAGAATATGATTGAGATAGGTTATGTGGATGGAATGCCAGGGTAGAGGGGATAGACAATTGTACCAGGGTACAAGGGACACTCCAATTGTCCAGAAGAACCTCAAATAGACCATGTCCACAAAACCACCATACGTCAGGTCATGGGATGAGTAAAGCAGTTTGCTTGACTAATGAGGAGAATTCTCCCTTTTCATTGCACCCGGTAAATTTCCAACTGTGGCTATGTTCTTCCCACTCCTAGAGAGGCAGGAGGTGAAATTACCCCTGCCTATGCGTGCTTCATGGCTCTTAAGCGCTGACTCAGCAAGGATGGTGAGGTGCAGGGTGCATTTCTACCAGCTTCAGAGTGTTGGAACAAAACAGTCGTGCATGTCATCCCCACCGGGTCTATGGACCAGCCTAAAAGAAAGGAAGAATCTGAGCTTCCGGTCTTCCTCTCACACAGGCATGACAGTTACTTTTGCCTAAAGTGTGGAATGAATATTTGATCCATTTCATCCAGGGCTTGCATCCTGATAACCTGTTTCTATAGCCAGAGTCTGTTTTAGACCTTTAATCTCCACTATAGTTACTATAGATTTGTCTTTATTCTTTTGGGGTTGGGGATATCTATGCTGTGGGCACAGAGTCTTATTTCGGAGTTCAAGGAACTGTAACTTAAATTTCCCAATCTTTGGTATATCCCAATGGGACATATCAACCCCGAGACCATAGCCTCTGGACAGTGTGGGGATCTGCACTAGAGTGGTAGGGACATTAACGTTCATGTGTACTGGGTGACACTGCAAGGGCTGACAATCCACAGCTGGAGTTCCACAGGTGAAGTGTAACTTAGGTTTTAAGACAGGGCATCCAGAGCTGGAGGGCCAACCCCGAATCAGGGTGGTCCATAAGATGTCAATCCAGGACTGGCATTGCTGGCCATAGATTTTAGAGCAACCCCTTTCTTTTACCAGTTAGATGGGGCCCATCTTAATCTGCATAATTTCCAACCCCAGACCCATCTGTAGTTAAAGGACAAAGATATTTGTCAACTGAGCAATGTCGTCTCTGATTTTGTAGGATAGGCATGGGGGCTCACACGTGTAATTCTAGCACTTTGAGAGGCCAAAGAAGGAGGATGGTTTGAGGTCATGAGTCAAGACCAGCCTGAACAACATAGCAAGACTCCATCACTACAAAATATAGAAAATTTAGCCAAGCCAGGTGGTGTGTGCCTTTACTCTCAGCTCTCTGGGAGGCTAGGGCAGGAGGATTGTTTGAGGCCCGGAGTTTGAGGTTGCAGTGAGCTACAATGATGCAACTGTTGTACAGGCTAGGCAACACAGTGATACCCATTCTAATAATGAAATAAAAAAAGAAAAAAAATTAAAATCTATAACTCCACAAAAGTATTTTCACTGGTTTCCCTTGTTATGTCTTTCCATAATGAAGAAGAAAAAATTAAATGTACTAAAAAATTCATGATGTTGTGTTACATTCTATTTTCTTATATGAATACTTATAAGTATAAACTTATTAAAGCTGAAAATGCTTAAAATTTATTACTATATTTTTTAAAATATCAAAACACTTTTGATCTTTTCATCATGTCAATGTTGGGGCATGAAAGTTCTTTGAGGCTTAAAAGTTCTTTGGTAAATACGCAGAGGGAGATGAGATGGACCGACACTTCCTGCCAACACTGGCAATGCAGGGTACCAGGAAAGAGCCTCTCCTTCCACCCCCACCAACACCATATGCTGTACCAGGTATCTCAAAAGAAGAGAAAAAACGCTATTGAATGTTTTTCTCCAACATTTAACTGCTATCCTCTAGTGTATGTTCAGTAGAAGGGATTCTCAGTGGCATATTATATAGCAAGATTGTGCCTCCTCAGCTGAATTTACAAATTTATCCATGGCTGTTTGTATTTAGCCATAAAACAAGGGTTTAATGAATGGGAAGATGAAATAGCAGCCTCTGATCTTCCCTCTGCCACCTCCCTCATCCCCAGCTCCGTCCCAACTATCTCATCATCTTTACAATCCCCTACACACTCCATTACTTCATGGTCACCGTCACCCTGAAAGCTTGACCATCCACCGAACCTCCACCCTAACCTACTGGACTTCTGTCTTGTACCCCCTAGCTCAGTCCCATGCTTTCTATATCTATCCTTTTGTGGCCATATTACGAACATCTCAGTATAACCCTTCTGACCTCCCATCAACTCTGCAAACCCAACCGCCGTCTTTCCTTGCTCTATGTTTAATCCCCATTGCAATACCTCAGCCCTTTCTCCATGTCCGCTAGGCCCCACCCTATCTAACGTTCCCATATCAAATTTCACATATCCCCAATGTCCCTGTAAACACACCCAATGCTATATCCTGCCTCTTTCTCCTGGGCTCTTAGGCTAATGCATGTTTACTGCCTCCCCAGCTCCTCACTGCCCTGTGCCTGTTTTCCTTCCGCCTCAGGTCCATCATTTCCTCCAGGCTCCATCCACTGCTCCCACATTCCTTGCCTGCCGTGGAGCACACTGTCTGCTCCCAGGATCTGCTTAACATTCCTCTCCTTGCCATGCTACTTAATCCTTCATAGACTTGAAGTTTCCAGTGACTTTTACCAAACTCTGACGTTTACCTTCTTTGTCTATTACCTCCCCATCCCCAGAATTACCTTCCTTTTGGATGAAAACCAGCACGCCTATCTCCCCTACTTCAGTGTTCTCTGGACCCCTACATCCAGTAACACTTCTCCCCAAGGTACCCTCAAACTGGACAATGAGTGTTGACCCCTCTTGGACAATTAACACTCCTTTTTGCTTTATCCATCTGCCTTCTCTTTTCCCCTGCACTCTCTATTCCCACCCTCCAAGGCTCTCTGCACCATTGTTTATCCCTATGTCCTTCTTACCCTGTGTCCTCTTTCTCACCTCCTTCTCTCTCACCCATGCCCCGTCTCTGCTCAAATCCCCAATTTCAATTTCCCCGCTTCACATCTTTACCTACATAGTACTGCACACAGCAATTATGAAGGATACATACTGTCAGTATTGTCCTTGTTGTGCGTTCCTGGTTAGAGGAATTAAAAATAATGGAAAGAGTTATCCTTTTCTGGCATTCTGAAGTCTGGTGATACAACAGGTTTAATCTGTGTGTGTGTGTGTTTGTGGTAACAAGGACATGCACATATCACAACTGTGAAGGTTGATTTTATGGAAGTAGGGGTGATTGTGTGTTAATATAGGTGTGTGTCATCATGAGTGTTTATTAATATGTATAGATATGCATGTGCAGAGTGTGTGTATGAATTACTGAATGTCAACTGAGATGGTGTATGTGCCACTGTGTGTAATACTGTCAGAGTTTCTGTGTATGTATGTGTACATGCATTGCTTTCTTGCATCTGTGTGCATATGTGTTACTTTGTGTATGTGTTTGTATATTTGTAGTGTCAGTTATCCACCATTATGGCTCTAATTCCTGACCAAAAATTAGGGGACAGTGGCTAGTTAACCTGGATTAAATTGTGGAATCACTTGTCAGTAAAACCAAAGAGTCAATTTCATTTTCTACTTTATGTTTCAATCCGTACTTTATGTTACCAAAGCAACAAGTATCCATCACTGAAAATTCATGAAAAATGTAGGTGTAGAGAACTGTGGCAACCATTTGGCAATGTTTAATTAAGTAAGGAGCACTGGATTATCTGATAGTTCCCTGGATGGTAGAATTAGCATGTTAAACCATTAGATCCCAGTGCTTTATTTATGAGGGTCTCTTTCAGATCCTTCCTATTTCTTCTGTGGATGTTGTTCTGTCTATGATTTGTGACTGATAAAGGTCAATAATGGTAAAGTATATTTTCCCATAAAATGTCCATATGAATTCACCTTCTACTGTCAAAATAGACAAAATCAATTGGCCTTTAGTGTACACATGAGTCTAGTGATTTCCAATATGAATTATTTACATCATATTCTTCCTTTTGCTTGTATCTCTTTGAACATCTTTCCCAGGAGTAGCTCCATCTCGTTTCTGACACTTTGTGGTGATGTCCTCCAGGTTGAATGCACCTGCCACTTTCTGAACAAGAGCTAGAAGAAAGATGGTAACTGTCCCTTTCCTAAAACTGACTACCAAGGAGGTCAGCAAAGTATACACACAAGTAACAATGTTATCTGCAAGATGTACAGCAATGTCATGACGTGAGACCTCCAAAGTTAACTCACCAAGAACAAAGAAGTTTTACAATCTTCAATCAATGACATTCATGTGTGTGTGGCACTCAGATACAGTATGTAACTCCCTTCACCTGTTAAGAAGAAAGGAGCTCAAGTTTCATAGTAACTTAAGATAGTTCTTTAGGACATTAGTCCGCCATCTTCTCAGTTGCTACTTTCTGAATAAAAGTCACTTTCCTGCCCCAGCACCTTGACTCTTAACTCAGTGGCTGCCCTGCAGCAAGTGGCAGGAACTCGGGCTTGGTTACACTACCAACAACGTAACACATGGTGCCAATAACTAAAATGAAGATTAGAGAATAATTAGACTCGGGTACAAAAACTATTCAGGAAGGAAAGAATGCCATGGGACACACTACTTTACTGCCAGTCCCCCCCATGACAGACCTCGGTAACTCCTGTCCCTCTGTGTGACACATCACCTGCTCCGAGGGATCATGGAAAACATGGAGCCTCTGGAAAACAGCCCAATCGTCTCTTAGGAGACGCTAGCTAGACATTTGTAATAGCTTGCAATAATGGGCAACTGGGAAAAAAGTTTTCAGAAATCTTCTCAGCTCCCAAGCGTAGACACGCATTGCCACGGCTGCTGAAACAATAATTGCATTTCCTAGGAGGGGTGAGGCCACAGACCCAAACCCATACCTAAGGGTCCGACGGCCTCCCTGTCACACATGTACACCGTGTAGTGACTGTCGCATGGAGCTCACCATCTTCACAAAGAGAAAAAGCTGGGTGAGTATTTTCTATTTCAGTATGAGGAGCAGAGCCTGTAAGGAAAAACCCATATGGAGGGACTTTTTAAGTGATCATTTAGAGAAAGGACTGTCCCTACTTGAACCTAGCTGGGTGCCTAAGCCACTCAGGAAGGAGAAAAAGTTCTTGCTGAATGGACTCAGCTGGTTATGAGAAACAGCAGCCCTCAACCCTGCACCAACTCCTGATCGTGCAGAAGTTGGTTTCCTAAGCCTCACTGACAGAGACTTTAATAGTTTAATCGAAGTGATAATGGAAACTTATGTTTAAGGTGCCTAAAGATGTCGTTTCAGAAGGGTAAAAACTTTCAGTTATAAGAAGAAGGTGTTCTAGGTTCTAATATATCACGGTGAGTGTTATTCATTATACTATGCTGTTTACTTGAAAATTTATAGAGAGAAGATTTAAATGTTCTTAACTGACTCTCCCCACACAGTACCTATGGGTGAGGATGGATGTGTTAATGAATTTGACTCTGGTAATTAGCACACAATGCGTATACATATGAAATTAACTCATTGTATACCTTGAATATATACATTTTCTCAAAATTAAATGATATAAAACAAGTTTCTTTAAACAGTAAAAGAGAGGAGTATAAAATAAATACATATCCATGCCTGAATAAATAAAAATTATAAAAATTCAATCTTCTGTTCAGCCTATCTTGAAGGAATCCTACACTAAATATTCAGGCTTACTAGAGATTTGCATAGAATCCTTTCATGTTTATAATAAAGAGTAAGATGATTTTACAGGAATAATACAAGCCCCTATGGAAAGTGTATTTGAATGGCAATGACTTGAATAGAAATGTTTTTCTGTAACTCTGGGCATCTGATGCAATTACTAGAGATAGTAATTGTGCCTGTACTGAAAACATTTTTAACTTGGGGAGTCCGGTGAGATTATCTTTCTTCTGAAAGTTAGAGAAGGAACATTTAAGAAAAGGTGCACATAATAATAATGGATTTCTGACAGCGGCTGTCAAGATTATATCATCTTTTTGTCACTAGCTTAAAAAAATTCTCATTAATTATAGCAGTTGTACCACATTGCTGTCATGATTTGCTAGAGGATACTCTGCATATGCAGGGGTCTGTGGGAAATCTCTGTACCTCTCATTCAATTTGGGGAGGTTATGAAATTAACACTGCTCTAGACAATAAAGTCTGTTAAAAATATATACTGTAATGACCCCAAATCTACTCAATCATTTTCCTAAATGCACAAATTTTCCTGTCTCATATATTCTTTTCTGGATATAGCTTCTACTTTAATTTCATTCACATATCTCACTTCACTACTACTACTTTTGCTATTTATTATGTATTTACCTATTAACCACACTATTAATACATAAGTATGTAATCTAAAATTGATACCTTTGTTTCTACTCTCCAACATTTAATCATGTATTGTATTTCATATCCAGAATTAGGTACATGAGAAATGATTTATCAATAATCCCTAAGTTAGGTGCTGTTGTACATGTGTGCTTGTGACAAAATCATATGAGTTCTTGTGTAGCTATCCTAATATCAATCCATTATGGCATTCACTACACAAGAGTTGTAAGGGGGCAATTTCCTGCAGTTGTATGTTGGTCTCAGGACATCAACATTTATTAAGATGTCTATATCTGTTCTGCAAATGCTATTGGCCTAAAAAATAAATCTTTATAAATAAATGGAAACTGGTTACAACCAAATGTACAAAGTACCACCAGTCTAAATGTAGATGACAGTGTGTTAAAACAAATCTAAGTATATGTCCAAACTATTTTGGGAACAAAGCCTTAAAGTAGCTATTTGGGAGATGCTAGTTTTTCACTGCACTCTGTCTCTCTTTTTTAATCATCCAGCCAGTGAAAGAGCCTCCTGTGTCCCTAATCAGAACTTGAGTTTACCCAAATATTTAACCTCCCGGTACTTAAGTTCTCCTCATCTTTATAATTAAAGTTATACAGTGCCTGCTTCACACATCATGAAGAATGAAGAGGTTACATTGTGTACTGCCTTCATAGCAGGGATGGAAACATTATTATTTAATACTCTTAAATTTTTGCATTCAAATTTTCAATACTTTTTAGCAAAACATCAACACATATTTCTATGAGATTAATGGGAAATGGGGTATATTGTGTTTGAACTGGAGTCATACATGTTGTCCCTGCTTCATCTTCCAATGCAGGATGTTCCGGCTCTGAAGGCTTTTAATTGACGGGATGGCTGCCAGTGAAGTGGCAATAGGAATCATCCTGTTATCACAGACTGTGGTTGGGATTCTGGGGAATTTGTGTCTAATTTACCACCAGCTACTCCTGTGCTTATCTGGATACAGGATAAGATTCACAGATATGATGCTTAAGCACTTGATTGTAGCCAACTTTTCTATCCTCCTCTGCAAAGGAGTGCCCCAGACAATGGCAGCTTTGGGTTGGAAAGATTTCCCCAGCACCTTTGCATGTAAACTTCTTTTATATCTTCAGAGAGTGGGCAGAGGAATGTCCTTTGGCATCATCATGCTCTTGAGTGTGTTCCAGGCCATCACAATCAGCCCCAGGAGCTCCAGGTTGGCACAGCTTAAGGTAAAAGCTCCCAAGTACATTGGTTCCTCCGTATACCTGACCTGGATCCTGTGTATGTTTGTAAATGGCATTTTTCCCATGTTAATGACTGGAAAGTGGAACACGACAAACATCAGACAACAAAAAGACCGTGGATACTGTTTTTCTATTCGTCATGAAAAAACCAGTGACATACTGCTTGTAGCACTGCTGTCATTCCATGACGTGTTCTGTGTGGGGCTCATGCTCTGGACCAGCAGCTTCATGGTTTTGGTCTTGTACAGGCACAAGCAGCAGGTGCGACACATTCATAGGGCCAATGTCTCCTCCAGGTCATACCCTGAGGTCAAAGCTACTAAAACCATCCTTCTCCTGGTGAGCACCTTTGTCTGTTTTTACATCCTCTCTTACATCTTTGAGGTTTATTTGGGTCTTATGAATTATCGCGGCTTGCTCTTGGTGCACACTACTGCAATACTCGCTGGGTGTTTCCCAGCTGTCAGCCCCTTTCTGCTCATGAGCTGTGATTCCAGTGTATCCAGGCATTGCTTTGCCTGGATAAGGAAGAGAACTGCCTAATTGTATAAGAAACATGTAAATGATAAGATTTTGCTGAATGTTGAAGTGTTTATTTACCCTTTCCCACTGAATTGTACCTGCCATTATCAAAATCATGTCATT
>VSMD01082244.1:0-32017 GCA_008750895.1 Mirza zaza
GTACTTTCTAATACAATCAGTTTCTAGGTTATCCATCCTCACCTCACTTTGTGCCCTCATACTGTATGTGTGTATTCTCTAGTATGTCTGCATTTTGTATCTTTCCCCAAACCCCTAAACTCTTCAACTGTACCCTATGAAATTCATGGCCAGCTATCACCAAACTGCTCTTCATCCTCAACCTCTTCTTGCTCCAACTGCAACTTGGCTTTACCTCAAGGACACTGCCTGCCCTGAGGCCTTTGCAAGTGGTGGCTGTTTTGTCTTGCAGCCCTGGAACCACCGAGATGAAGATTTTTGACCCCTACCTATCACTGCCGAGACACTGTGTGTCTTCCTCCTCTCCCCTGTTCCCCTGACGCCCACGACACACAGCTTTTTGTCACAGCTTCATCACCAGCCACGTGCTGCTGTCATCTACTGACCTTGCAGTCGCTTCCCTTCACTTGGGAAAGACCACAACATCTGGAATGATGGCTTTCTCTCTAATATACTCTGTTTACATGTTTAGGGGAAGGGAGTCTTAGTATCTATGAATACTGGGTTTCCTATACCCTGGTTCCTCGGCCCCTGGACTTCCTTGCCTCCAAATCCCTCTTACCTACCTTATCCACTCACTACAGACCTTGCCAGCACAACACTTCTATAAGCTTGATTTAAAGCACCCGCTCTCTAGCACCTCCTATCCTTCCAGATCACTTATTTATGTGCCCAATTCCAATAATTCTTCCACCCTGCAGGTGTTTCCATTGGCATGAATCCATTGACATGACCTCCTCTCTCAGCGTGCATCACCTCTTCATGACCTTTGGGGGCTTCCCTCCCACCCAGCTTAGATTCCATGGTCTAGAACTTTAATAACTCCATTGAAAATACTTTTACTTCCTTTGCCCCCTCTCGTGGTATCATACACATCTGGCAAAACTCCTAGCCCTGGAAAAATCCAACTCTCTACATACCATATGGCTATTTCCACACAGCTAAATGTTTCAGAGAAAATCACCCACAACACATCTTGCTTTAAAGGTATGGCCACAATTCTCAAGTGAACTCTCAGTAATAACCAGCAATCCCACCACACTTCCCAAGGAAATCTGCCTCCCTACTATGAGTGTCACATCTTCTCCTCTCTTCTCCAACAAACTTCTCATCCTTCAGAGAGACAAAAAAATAAATGCAATCAAACGAGAGTCACCTGCGTTCCCCCGCCAAATCCACTAACAGGCTTGCACCTGTCCTCACCTGCTTTTCCTCTTGTTATAATGGACACAGTGGTCCTGACCCTGTCTAAGGTCAACTGTTCCCTATGTGTACTAGATTTTCTTCCCCACTCCTACTCAAGGACTTTAATCTCTCCCCTGACCAAAAAAAAAAAAAATTTAATTGCTCTTTCCTATATTATTTCTATCATCACATAAATTTGCTGTATTATTTCCCATCTTAAAAAATAATTCCTTGACGCACATCTCACTCCAGCGTCTGACCATTTCTCCCCTCCCTTCTAGAAAAGCTTTCTATCTCACGTCTATCTAGTCCAATCAAGTTTTTGTTCACCACTTCATAGAAAGGGCTCTTGCCAATGTCACCATCAACCTCTATCTTAAACGGCCCCATTTTCTGCCCTCATTTTAGTCAATCTCTGAAAAGCTTCTGCTACAATGGATACTCCCTAGATGTGAGGCCACTGCAATGTCTAGTTGCAGGCTCTCCTCTCTTCTCTGTCCTCTCTGTCCCTAGGTGCTCCTAACTAAAGGTGTCTCCTGCTATACCCTTTTGTTGTATGTATAGATGCAATGAGTTGGTCCTGGGAAGATGCTAGAGTAATAGTACAATGTATTAACTTATACACTGATTGTGAATGTTTCCTTTTCCTCAGCCAAGTTTTACCAGGATATTATCTGAGTCCCACAATAGGTTGAGCATCATGTGACCAACAAAATCTTAAAAAATCATCCAGCCAAGATGTCTCTAGTCTTCCCTATACTTTTATGTTATTTCAGAATTCTAAGGGGTGAGCCATGACTACTTTAAAAAATAGAAAGAATTGTCAGTCTCTAGAATATCTTCACAGCTTTAAATTAGAGATTTTTATATAATGTTCTAATAAATATTAAACAAATGAAAGCTCAGATCAAATATTGTGTACTAATAGGGTATCCAATAAATGCTCATTTCTCGCCTCATCAGAGAGTGATTGTCAAAGAGCAAAATATCTCTGGCCAAGGTGATCAGAAAAAGCTTTTTTAAAAGCTCATATTAAATTGGATTTTGAAAGATGTACAGAATTTCAAGAAATCATAAACAAAGACATGAAGAGGGAGAAGAACAATGCAAATATGAAGAGAGGTAAGTGCACGAGATTGACTGGGGCATAGAGTTGGCGATTACCCTAACTTGGGAAGGATGTGTAATGCCACGGTTTGCTGTCATTGGTCCTTGTAGGACCTAAAGTCCTGATGCTGGAGACTCCAGATCCAAAGTATTAGAATCTGCTGGCAGGACCCCATGACACCAGCTGCTTCACTGACCTTGGCCTGTTGTCTGTGGCAGATATGATTCAGCATATCCATCCTGACTTCCTCTTCTTTCCTGCTTCCAGGGTCTTCCAGATCACTTGCTGTATTTCTGCACTCTACTACACTCTAATCCCAGCCCTCAGGGTGCTGTCCTGACCTGTCAATAACCAGGTTCGAAGTCCAACAGTGCAGAGACCAGTAGGGAAGCTAGAGCAATGGCCCACATTTGAGGGAGAAACTGTCTGATCTAGAATGAAAGGACAGGAATAGTGGAAATTACATGTATATAAACAGACTAGGAATTTTAAATTAATCTAACTTGTTGGGTATAGCTCCAAAAATGAGATTGGACCTCCAGGAATAGAAAAAGGGCAGCAGAAATAGGAATATAAAAAGAAGAAACCAGGCAAAGAAGGTAAGTTTAGCTTTGTGACACTTTTTGTTTAATTCTCAATACGTAACAAATATTCAATAAATATTTGTTGCTTTATCAAATAAAACAGGTCCAGACTCTGACCAGATGAAGTTTTAGATATTTGCATTGCACTACATCATAATCTCCTGACCAAACGTTTATATTTTTAATTTGAATTTTTTAAACGCATCTGTCATTTTAGTCTACCAAACCAGGAAAACCACAACTATTTGCCACCTGGCCTTTGTTCTGACTTCAATTCTCTTGGAAATGTACAAGAAGATCCCATTCACTGTAGTGGGAATGTCAAGGAATATAATTGATTTCACCTGAAATGCAGACACTGCTGCAAAGCTAGAACTATAAACCACTAAGCCTAGAAAAACATTCATTTTTTTCAATATTGAAAGAAGGGATTTCTCAACTTCAGTGCTTCACATCCCAGAATAAAAGCATCTGGTCTCCCAGGCTCAATAACTAAGCTTAAGCTGAAATCCGGAAACATTACCAAGAAGGAGGCCTTAGGTTTTCGCCAACTATGGTTATTATGGTTGTTATACTTGGTTTTTTGTTTGTTTGTACAGCTTTTTAAAATCTTAGCTAAAGTAGTGAGATTTATTTGAAGTGATAAGAAACCCCAAACAACCTTATTAAGGATTAAACCTTTTCAAGCCAGATGGATCCTACTGAAAGGAAGTAAAGGAGAGAGGGAGGAAGCGAGGGAGGGAGGAAGAGGAGGAAAGAAAACTTCATAATGTGTTGACCATAAAAGTGTTTCCCACCCACATTTATTTCCCTGTTCATTTTACTCCCTTTCCTGCTTGGCTTTTATATTCCTATAACATTACAATAGTCTTCTCCAAAACAGAGGGGCCTATATTTCAGGACTTCCAATCTGATTAGGGTCCTTAGTCTTGCCTACCATCTCTACTAGACAGTAAGCTCCAGGAAGGCAGTTAGCACATGCGTGATGCATGATAGGCACTCAGAAAACTAAATAAATTAATGAAGACATAAAAAGATGAAAATGGCTGCATTCTGAAGCAAATGAACTCACCAACTTCAAATATCAAACTTCAGATATCTGCATTCTATCATAATATTTTTCTTTGTATTGTTCCCTGGTTTTACTAAATGAGATTGTTTTGAAGGAAAATTTTATATGACTATAGTAAATGCAAAACCAGTATCAGTTGACATAAATAACCAGTAACTATAAAAACAGATATAATGAATGTTTAATACCTTGACTTTCTGGATGGCTACATTAGAGTTTTCTTTGTAATGGTTCTTTTTCAAAATAGCTTTATTGAGATATGTCATATGCCATACAACTCACTCACTTAAAAAATACAAGGCAATGGATTTTAGTATATTCATATTTGTACAATCATTGCTACACCATTTTTGGAACAGTTTCATCACACCAAAAAGAAGCCCATTACCCATTAGCAGTCATTTCCTTTGAAATTATTTTTAAATTATACAGATATGTTATATGTAATCTCTCTCCCTCTCTCTCTCTGTTTCTCTCTCTCCCCCTCGCCTCAGTGTGTGTGTGTGATATATATATATACACACACACACACACGTATACATATATATATCAGTGTAAAGTAAAAAGGATTATTTAAAATAAGTAAATACAATAAAAATCAATCATGATACTAAATTCTAACTGGATACGGACCTGCTGAAGGCTCTGGGCTGAAGCCTCCTCTCTTTGCAGAAAGGTTAGTGATAAAGGGCTTTAGATCAGCCCCAACTTTGAGGAGGAAGCCTCCTCCAAGTAATCAAAATAATTTTAAAAGAAATGAAATAGGAATAGTTTTCTCAAATATCTGTTCATGTGCCCCAAAGTCATCTCTCATACCCTGGTGCTGCATATTACACTCTCAGAAACACTGCACTAGCTATATAGTCACACCAGATCTGATCTTTAAAAGGTCCTAATTGCTAATTTATTATACGCTAGGGGAATATGCAAAGTTTCACTGCAGATATTTCACACTCTTGGTTCGTAATCCCACTTGGCAACGTGCCTCACTGAGCTACATTGTCTTCTCCACCCCTGTGCACCTAAAGGCTCCTTAATCCAGAACTGTTCGAGTTCAGCATTCTTGTCCACTGCTCTTTCCTTAAAAAAGATGAAATTTAGATTACAGTGACTGTCTGTAAATCACATCTCCTATAGTGTGCCTGTGCATCTTAATCAATCAATCAATCAAGTTTTATTTGTTCTTTGCAGTGCTGTGTGGAATGCAGGAAAGCATAATGCATTTTCTCACCTCATGGCATTTAAGTTCACAGTGTATGCATTTCCTTTCCCTACGCAGAATCACAGGCGAAAGACAGTTCCACAACACATAGAAGCTTTCTGGATGTCAGTCCCCAGTGGACCCTGATGCAAGCATTTCTTCCCTTTTGGTGGATAAAATCCAGGCTTCCTTGCTTCAGGTATGTGCATCAAACACTAAGCTGTTTGAGTCCACCTGTCAAGGATCACAAGTTCCCTGATTAAAAAATAAAGCCCATTCATGGAACTGGGGGTTGTCAGGCAGCAGGTTCTTTGCCATAGCACTATTATGAAAACTGGCAAAGAAGTGGGTAGAAATGCCATTCTTCCCCCAATAGATGAGACTTTCCTCACAAAATTGATGCATTTAGAACACATTCTTAGTCAGACTCATAAAGGCAAAATTACAGAGGATTTTATGGAAAATGATAACTTGCTAAGAATTAGTTTTTAAATTGAATTTTCCACTCTTGATATATTTGATAAATCCCTGTCTCTTCCACTAAAGATCATGCCAAAAAACAAGGCATATGACTATTGACATTGATTATCTATCTATGCATGGTTTACTCGTGGCAAGTTTATATCCAAAGTTCAACCTAACATAAAAATGTTTATTTATGATGAAATGGCTTGCAAATTAGCATCTTCTAATTTCAAAAACAAATTCTAATTTAAATTTTTCTTTAGAATTTTAAAGAGGATATACTCTAATAAATATCCAAAAATTTAAAATGTAAACATTAGAGAGAGAGCAGAGGATTTTAGCAGCCATTCAAAAGGGCTGGCACAGGACCTAGATTCTTCTCCTGCTCCAAACAGATCCTTTATTTGTCTTCAAGTCATTCTCCAACTTTTATGAATTAGAATATATTTTCCTGAATGAGATAAGGTGTATATGAAACATACATGAGTTCTGTGTTTAGACTTGGGTCCTATCTCCAAGATATCTCATTATGTATATGCAAAAATTCCAAAATCCAAAAAATTCTGAAATAGGAAACACTTCAGGTCTCAAACATTTTAGATAAGGGGTACTCAGCCTATATAGAAATTTACAATTGTGGAGTCACATTTTACATTTTAGCAACACAAGTGAATCAGAAGTGTGATAGATAATTGAAATATATCCCTGAGATGAAAAAACAATATAAACATAAATTTAACATGGTAAATACATATAAGCATATGTTAGAGCTTCACTTTGTCTTAATAAATGTATTTTAGGAGCCAATACTATTTCCATACTTTATGATGGGAAACTATTGACAGAACTTCAGGGAAAAGAAATAGTGACATTTTCACTGTCAGTTCACAAGCATTTTTAAGAGGCAACACGACAGTCAACCATGAGCTTGTCTGACTTCCTGAATGTCTCTTTTGCCCTATCTACCAACCACATAGCCTGGACTTCAAATTTAGCATAATTTCTGGTTCCTTTTTAATTTCATATTTCCAATATGTTACAATTCAGTATTGGTTTGTTTTCTCGCATGAACTTATAATCAATTCATACAAATCAAACATCAGACAAAATTCTGTAGTTTTTTTAATCTATTTTAACTCCTCTTTGAAAAAAATCAGTTTGTGTCACACAACATTAATGCTAACTAATGTCGCAATATGGCACTTAGTAGTTTTGGTCATCAAGTATGTGCTTACATTCTTTAAAGCATGCTTACATTCTTCCACATGTATGCTAGCTAATAGGTAAGAGAGCAGAGATCCTAGCAAACCAAATATTAAAAGAACCTGTAGGAAGGAGCATACCAACTGCTACATTTTCAGAATGTGAGCCCCACAAGTAATCTCAAAAAGCTCAAACTCTGAGGGTGACTACAACTCATATTTTATTTTCAAAAGTATTAAACATTTGGTGTATTCTTATCAATTGCCTACTTGGATAACTTTTCCAAGTATAAGAGCTTTTAATTTTCCAGTCAATGCACTCATATTTTTTCCTCCCACAAAAAACAAGAGCCATAAATTACATCCTGAATTTCTAATCCCTGATACTATCCTGATCTACAGCTTTTAGCCTTTTATAAGATTTACCTAACACAACTTGTCCACCTGAACTGCCCAGACTGGCCTTTGAAACTAGATAAAGGTGGATGTTTAAGCCACTATGGTTCAACATCGATAGCAATCTTTCAGGCAGGAGGCCAATCAGAGTTCCTTGGGAATCTTGGTTTCTGGAAGGAGCAGCCCTCTGTCTTCACATGTCAGTGTGGGGAGGATCCTTTCAGCAGATTTGATGTATTTATACAAGAAGACCCTTTCAAAAGAAAAGTGTTGGCCCAGGATCAAAGCAAAATCATAACTGAAGACCCATAGTCTTGAAGTTTCACAATAAAGCCATGCTTAAGAAATCAAAAAGACTACCATGAGAGAGAGGTATTCATGAGCGAGCACAGTATGTTAGACAGTGGCAGGGGGCAGGCAGCTAGAGGAAGCAAAAGCAAAATGCATGGAGAGTGCCAGAAAGAAGCAGGAAGAATCACCGGGTGACTCTTTATGTAGGACAGTTATGCAATTCTGGGGAAAGAGCATCCACTGCCCTCGCTGGCCTGGCTAGATTTTTGCACACTCAGCTGATAATGTTCAAGGATAAATATGCTCAGCAACTGTAATCAGATGAAATGCCCCTGGATCTTACCTCATCTCAGCTTCTCTCAGCAGTCTGAAAACACTAGGCAGGCAGCTTTTGTCTATCGAAGAATGAGGATAAAAGAAAGTAATTGCCAAGATGGAAAGCAGTTTGAAGTGTAAGGTCGTCCAACTGGCATAGCCATGGAAAAAAGTGTATTTTTTTTTAAGACTGGCACTGGAATTGAGGCTTGAAGTTCTACCTGCAATCTCAGCAGTTACCCAAGAGGAAGTGTTTCTATACTGCTACATTATAGGACCATAACATTTTCCAGCACAGTTAGTTCACACCAGATACGATAGCCAAACTCTAAAATTTTTAATTAGCTAAAATAATCTGTGATATTGTAAATGCCTTGAAAATTGAATAGGCAATGCTAATTACAAGAGATTTACATGTCAGCCATTTGAACAGATACACCTTTCTCTTCACTAGTTACTCCCATCTCTTGCATAGTTTAAGTCTGCCCCAATGGGCACCAGTCACTTGGAAGGCACAGAATTCCCTAACTGCCATCTGCTCAATCCATAGTTATTGCCACTTCTCAGATATGACATCCACCTAGTGTGGTGGGATGTCATAACAAGAAGGAAAATTAGGCTCTCAGGGATGAAACCAGATAGTTTAATGCTCTTCATGAGGTTGATTGTAATTGTAGCCAGTGCTGTAAGAGGAAAAGGTGAGATGGCAATCCAAAGCAAGCTGGAGAGAAAGAACCAAAGGGCTGGTTTGTGGCCACAAAAAGCCAAAGCTCTCTGCTAACCTGGAGGTCAGAGAGGCCTTTGCTCCAAGGAGTAGGTCAGGCATCAGAGCAAAGTGCAAGATATGCCAGCCGAAAGACTGCAATTTGAGACAGGTGGCCAGTATATGATAAGGGAAACAGGAAAATCAGCTTCCCTGTGAAGGCCAACTGTAAACTAGGGCTAGACAAAATCTGAGGTCTGTACAGAGGACAGGTTTGCCAGCTTAGCCAGGGAGGGGAATGGCTAGGGAAGAGTTGGACCTTGACATAGAAGAGGCCCAAGGCCTCTTAAAGTATTAAGAAAGGGCTGTCAACCAAGAATGCCAAGAGAGGCAAACACACATGCACGATACTGGGAACAGAGAATAGACCTGAGTGTCTTCAAGACCTAGAGACAGAGGTTGGACGTTGAGGAATCTGGCTTCCAGCCACAGGGCCACACCTTGATGTCAAAGACTGAAAGATAAGACTTAGTTCCACCCCATCTACTCCATAACCCTCCATCTCTCCTATTCTTTCATCCTCTAGTCTGCTTTTCTAAACTCCTATTGGCATAGGCCACATCTCACCATTCTCCTTCCTGCCATTTCTCCTCCTCTTCTCTCCTTTTGTGCTTCCTCCCTATATCTTCTTCTCCCTCCTTCCAGTCTCACTTTTCATTACTATAATTCTATAAATGTTGAATTGCGACAAATTATTCCAATACGTAGAGTAGGAGAAATGTAGAAGTGACAAATTCAGGGTATTGAAGGGAGTATTATTCATGCTACTCCTACATCATTTTTAAAAACTAACAGATTAAAATACACTTACAAGGCTGTTTACATGACTTTTTTCCAGCTCACCTTCCAGGACAGACACAAAACCTCTACTTAGTCCACCAATAATGGCTCTGAGACCCACACCCTTGACAATTACAACAGCAGCAGCTCATCCACAACCCAGAAACTAAGTAGAATTTACACTTAGAGGCCATCCTCCCCTGGTTCCAAACCAGGTCAAATGTTAGAGTCAAAAAACCAACTTTTCTTTTAGCATTTCTTCTACTGGCCTTTGAGCTTAGAAATCTGTCTCTTTATTTTAATAGTCACCTGTAATTTCTTCTATGTGCTTTATATGTTCATACTTTACACTTAACCCCTTTTAACATTTCTGGGATTTATTTTGAAAGATAGGATGCAGGTGGGAGGGAGACTAACTTTAATTGATTTCCCCAATACTGTTTGTAAACAAATCTATTACTTTTTCCAATGGTTTATAATATTCCATTATTGTCTTTTAACATTCGATATTCTTTGGTCATACTAATATCCTGTTAACAAATAATATAAAATTGTCCCCTTTCCCTGGGATTACTTAAGAACAATGAGAATTTCAGGGAGTTTGTGGTCTCCCTTGGTGGCCACCATCACACGATTAGGCAAAATGCCCAAAGGGTAGTATCCCCATGAGAAGTTTTAGTTGTTCATAGCACTTCTAGAACTCTGGGTTGCCACAAATGAAATTCAGAACAAATGTAAACGCTATCATTAGTTTCTGGATCTTAAGTCCCTGTAAAAAATTAAAATCCAGGTGGCTAAGATAATGTAAAGCAACCTCATAGAGAATCCTTCTCACTCTGCAGTAGTTGTGGTTTTTTGCAAGAGACATACAACTGATACCCTTCGTTTAGGCTTTATTTGCATTGTCCAATCGCTCTGCAATCTGCAGATCTTTAAGGAGGGGGAAGTTTTGCTCAGCCACAATGTGTTACTGATTTCATTTAGACGGATGGTAGGCATCTGTCAAGATCCTCCCACTGAGACCTTTGGTTATCTGGGACCAGGAAAATGCAACAGAATGTCTAACAACCTGGAATATAAAAACCGTCCTCCTTGTCCCAGTTTCTTAAACAGTCTGAGCAATTAGGTCATTAAAGACAACCAAATCAATATCAAAAAGAAAAGGGAACTTCAGAATATATAGAGATTATACTTTTTTATTTTTAATAGAAACATCACTGCACTCTTGCCGAATGACCAGTTAGAAAAAAAAAATTGGCTTTGACTTCCTGATAAATTCCCTTGAGTAGATGAAGCACAGGTCACAAAACACAAAGTGATAGTACTGTGTTAAGAGAATCTTAAATCATTATGGTTTTAAGATGAAATTGACATTTCATAATTTTAAAAAATGCAAGCTAGTTACTAGCAATGACTAGAGTCCCCAGAGAAAATTCCTATCAAGATCTGCAAATCATTTTGTCAATTATGACTTTCACTCTTCAAAATTCCTCAAGTTTCTGAGTCTCCTTCAGTACTTAGAGTTAATTAAATCATCCCTCCCTTCCTTTCAGACTTCACACAGACTGTAATTTATAAGTATGTTTATATCACAAGTATGTTTGCGTGTGTGTGAGATAGAGAGAGAGAGATTTATTGATTGATTTTAAAAATTAATTCAGGTTTATGCTATGAATTATTACCTTCTAATTTGAAAATAATCCCTATTATCTTAATGAGAACACAATACCAAACTTGTAAAGATTAAAAAGAGAGAGATTCTTTAAACTCCAAACTCACAGAACAGATAAATTTGTGGTTATTTGTATTTAAAGATAGGAATTCTTTACTTTCTAGAAGTCTTACTACCGGGTTCCTTTAAGTAAAAATTTCCCTTGGAGCATTTAAAACAGATTTCCATTTCCAAAAATTCAATTGACAAATAACTTTTTACAAAAACAGCTGTTGCGCAAGGTAAAGCAAACTTTCACATATGTTTACCTTCAAACCATATCATTTAGATTCGAATGTGCTAAAAATCTGAGACATAATTTTCTCAGAAGGATGGTTCTACTTGGAGGGAGGGTGGATGAGGAGGCTCTGATCAGCTAAACATTTACAGTAACATAGAAAAAAAATGGCATGAAAAAGAAGACTCTCAACGCGCTTCATATGGCTGGTAAAAAGCAAAGCTTTCCTCCTTAGCCAGCCGAGGTTTATGCTGACAGTGTATGGTCAGCCTGCTGCCCAGGCCCAGCAAACCTCCCAGGGGACAGGACCTGCACAGCAACAGCCCACAACCCTCACTCACCTAAGCCCTGGGTGGCTCAAGACCACAGATCATCATGGCTAGGGGAAGCAGGCACAAGGAAGCCAGCATGTTCTGTCTTAGGCCAATGTGCTCTTCCTTCAGGAGGTCACAGAGGTAGCATAATAATAGAAGGCCACGCCTGACCCCAACAGAGTACATCTTCAGTGATGGCGTCGTAGACACTCGTGATCCAGCAGAGAATCCAGCAATTCATTAATGTTCATCACATGATGCCAGGTAGGTAACCGGCAAAGCTGGACGATGTGGAAGGCCACAGTTCAACGACAGATCCAGGGAGAAGCAGGCAAATGATATTAGGAGAAATCTGTCTCCCTGGACGTAGCCTAGAAGTCTGGGTGGGGAAGGCATGAGTCGGGGCAGCAGTTCACATTGCAACAATTGCAGAACATGAGCATGAGGCTAAGTATAAACAAATCATAGCACGGAAACTAGCACGGAAATCACAGCACGGAAACATGGCATGCGTGGCTCTCAAAACAAGGCACCAGAAAAGGTATGACCGAAGTGTCCAGCTCACAGTCAGAGAAAATAGGACCCACTCTTAAGAAATAAGAAATGCCAACTTTGAAAAACAAATAAAAATGAGCAGCTAAAATGTAATGAAAAAGCAATGTACCTGGTACTGTCATATATGATCAGCTAGAATTCATTTTTCAAATATAACATCCGTTTTCAAATAAATTATACTGTTGGCACGATCTTTGGCTCCAAGCCCTTGAGGCCAATACCTTCTGGGCATCTAAATGATGCAGGGTAAAGACCCCAGAGTCCTGCACATTTTCTTCAGGCTTGGGAGGCTGAGGATTCGTGTGCTTAAAAGAGCAGGGGCATTAAAAAAATGCAACCTGCAGACTCAGAGTATAGGGTGTGATGGTTTAAGTCGATATTCAGTTTCACAGCCAGGAATCTGTGAAGAGAGAACAAACCATGGAAAACCAAACAATTTTATGGTCATTGAGATGATACAAGTTTCTGGATTTTTTTTAAAAAAATCAGTTTTTAAAGATAAACAAGCTAAAGCTAGTTCAAGCATTGAGACAGAGTATTAAAAAAAAAAAGTAGCACACCCAAAGAGCACTATGGGTCTTGAATCACTAAGGTATTTCAAGGCGTAGAGGAAGATGTGCTTAAATAATTACCTATTTAAATAATTAGCAATTATTTAAGCTTCCTAGGAGCAGGCATTGTCAATCTTTCAAGTTTATGTCCCATAAAGCACCTGAGAACTTTATTTCATATCAAAATTACAAAATAAATGTCTGTTGAATGAAGCAACATTGGTAAATTCTGTACTGTTGCTATTCAAATTGAAAATAAAAGAGAGCAAGCTAATTTTCTGTATCAATATATATCACAAAATTTGTAAAGCAATATCTGATAGGACAGGAAACATAAATTCAAGTAACTTATAGTAGACCTGAATTTGGGGGCTATATCATCATATATAGCATTTCTGTGAAAAAATAATCTAGGAAACAAGCTTACATAGTACAGTTTTTACAAATAGTCTAGACTAGTGAACATTTAGTATTCTCATATTTTTAGTTTCACAATGACAGATTTTTTTACTAGATGTGTTATAGCAATTTCAATTAAGAGCAACCTGAAAGAAGGAAAAACAATCTAAACAGATCACTCAGCAGAAGTTCTCCCACCTAGCAGGCTTCAAGAAACATTATGTGTCCAGGAGGGCTAGATCAATTTTCTATAAAAGGAATTCAAATTTTACATGATATTACATCTTCCCCCTGGATGAAAATTTCTTGTATAGGTCCTGGCTCAAAGCCTGGACCTATAGTCTTTTTTTAATCTGAATAAGCAATGATAATTATTTTGCATTTCAAGCATGTGGTCTTCTCATGCATTGAGAAGAGAATGCCTCCTACCCATTTGTAGAAATCACTGTTAATTCTCTGATAGTCATTCCTCCCATCCTCCTTGCTAACAGAACCCTAGTGTTTTGCAGGCAGCCATTGCCCAGTCCCATGAGATGAGCAATAATCCGTCTAAAATTAATTCAGGCATTTCCTTTGCTCTTGGCTGGTAATTGGCCTACAAGTGGACCTGTGCCCTACTTCTGCCCAAACAGACATAAAGGAAGTATTTTTCTTCTATGATAAAGAGAGAAATGCAAGGACAAAGAGCTCTTGCCTCCTACCCGCCTTTCTTGTTTCTGCATGGGGATATGCTGCCTAGAGTTGTGGCAGCCATTCTGCAGTCATGAGGTGAGAAGGCAGTGAAGGAACACTAATGCACTGATGTTGACAGTGTGGACCAGTGAAAAGGGCCTGGGTCCTTGATGACATCCCTGAGTAGTCACTGAACCTATCCTCTCAGCTGGTTTATCTGCACATCTCTTATTAAGTGAATAGACAAAATCCCTCATGGTTTATAATTATGTAAGTAGGCAGGATAAGTGCTCCCCAAAGCAGCCTAACCGCCATCTTCGACAACTCTCAGATTCTTAGGAAATTATATTTTAAAATATAGCCTGTCCTGCTTCTCCTCAATTTTCTCTAATCCAACCATCCTTTTTTCTTTTCATCAATTTCCCTGTTAGCTTAGATCACATGACCCATCATTCAGCCATATATTTACTAATATTTTCAACTCCCTCATGCACTTGTCCTTCTGCTGCACTTGACCAGCAAAATCCCGTCCTAGATGAACCAATCACCCACATTCCTACCTATACTTAGGCTCCTGAGTACCACCAGAGAGAATCATAGAGTCAGCAGATTATTGTCACCACACATTCACAGTCTACATTTTCAGTTAAATCCCAAGAAATAACCTATAATCCTTCTCTGCATCTCTAATTAGTCCCTCTTCCAACAACTATTTTAAGCCTTCACCACTGCATCCCTCCCTGTCTATATGCACCTCACTTTTTGTTACAGGACTCACCCAGTTTCTCAGCATCCATTTACGGTTACCTGCATTCACGCTTACCATTTTCTTTATCTATTATAGTCATTAGGGTGTTCACCAAATACCCCAACTACCCACCTTTCTAGCACGGGCTAAGATCACACTATCTGACACTCTAGTACTTGGATCATGGTTAACTAGCTCTTGCCAATGATTCGTGAGGAGGAATGACATGTGTTGCTTGGGGCTGGAGAATCTCATTGCTGACAGGGGTTACTCCAGGGCTCTCGTCCCCTCTGTCATGGAAGCCAACAATATTTGATCTCCATCTAGGTGACTATAATGAACAAGGTAGAAGGAGACATGTAGTATGAGTAGAATGAAACTTTTGAAAAAAACTAAGATTTTGAAGTGTTTGTTATTGCAACATAATCTAGCCTATTCTCACTCACACATCTTTTCTTTTACATGAGTAAAAATAAGGCATCTCTCCTGTCATCTCAGATGTATCCTTCCTCTTGCTCTCCATCCTCAAAGAACCCACTCCATCAATCGTCCTCTCCCTATATATGTGTGTGTGTGCATGCACATATCTTCGACCTTGCCTTCATTCGATTTAGTATAAAAATTTGTTAAAAGTGTTCCCATATTTTCAATCTTTTTAAAATGTCTTTGATCGAACCTATACACTTCTACAGCTTTCACCTTTATCTCTTTACCTTTTTTTCTCTTTATCTCTTTTTTCACGCCAAGTCCCACTGTCCTGCGTGAAGAGTGTGGTCTGTATATACTGCATTCAGTTGCACACCTCCCGGTCACCCCTCACCCCAGTATAATGTGATTGCTGCCCCACACCATTCGGCTGGCAGCATTATTCCCAAAATCATATGTGCACTTCAGCCGCTAAGTTGAATGGCCCCAGTACTGGACATGCTGGCCTCTTTTCTGGCTGTACACACTTCTTCTCACTTAAAGTGGCAGTTCCCACCCCTTCTGAATGAATCTGCTACAGCATGGCCTACAGGCTCCATTAGATATACCTGGATATACTCACTACCATGAGACTCCCCCAAGAAACTTCCTAACCCAGGCACAACTGATTATCCAGAAGAAGATGCCTGATCT
Organism: Mirza zaza; assembly: GCA_008750895.1. NCBI lineage: Eukaryota > Metazoa > Chordata > Mammalia > Primates > Cheirogaleidae > Mirza > Mirza zaza. The sequence continues at coordinate 15,709 of VSMD01082244.1, forward strand.
AAAGCCAACCAATCCACAGGGTGGGCCAGAAATGTGTGACTTATGTACAGGCTCAAAAAAAGATCTTGGCTACTTTCTCTTTGTCTTGTGAATTTGAACTAAAATCAAAGGAAAGTTAGCAGTTGGTGAGGAGGCAATTGTCTTAGGATTGATTCCATGTAAAGTTTGGACTAGGTCAGGCAAGAACCTACAGAGAAAGGTGTTGGCTGAGAACAGGTAATTAACCAGCTGCTCAAAGATGCCCCCTGGAAAAAGGTGGGGAGAATAGTTTGGGTCCATACTGCCATTTCAGATCCCAGTGGCCGGTCCTTTTGTGGTCCAGTTGTACTTGGCTTTTGTTCTCAGATTTACATGAAATTTCATAAACTATCCTTAAAATAAACCCCAATTACTACAGTGTGAGTGGATTTCTTTCTAGCCAAAGCTCCTTTTAAATATTTATTTTATTTTGCCTCCTTATAACATTTTGCACTACTAACCAATCCCTCGCTTCTCCCACAGGATGCTCCTCTGTTTCATTTTCTCTCTCTCATTTATTCTCAGTCTCCTTCAAGGGCTCCTCTTCCTCTGCTAATCCTTTTTTTTTTTTTTTTTGACATGTTCTCCCCCTGTCACCCAGGCTGGAGTGCAGTGACATCATCATAGCTCACTGCAACATCATATTCCTGGACTCAAGTGATCTTCCTGCCTCAGCTGTCCAAGTAGCTGGAACTATAAGCATGCACCACCATGCCTACCTAATTTTTTTATATTTTGTAGAGATGGGGGTCTCACTCTTGCTCAGGCTAGTCTCAAACTCTTGGCCTCAAGAAATCCTCCCACCTCAGCCTCCCAAAGTGCTAGGATTACAAGCATGAGCCACCGCACCCAGTCTACCAATCCTTTAAATATTAAAGATGCCTGGGTGTTCTCTGTTGGCTGTTGTCTACTCTCTCTGGAGACCTCACCCACTACCACATCCTCAACTCCAATCTAACTGGAAACTCTCAGGACTTTTTTTATACTGTGGACAGTATAAATGATACTAATGTATCATTTTGGAAATTCACATTTACATTTATTAAAATAATCATTCAGTAATATTAATCATATAACTTTACATTTTTTCATTTTTAAGGATAGTTGTAACATCATAGTGAATGTCTGTGACCAAGTTCTCAACACTATCACACATTAATGCATAATGACAACTTTTCAACAAACATCTGATAAAGACACTGCAGGAGAAAAACCCAGAGCAAATAAAATAAAATAAAATAACCCAAATAAGCTCAATCAGAAAGGAAAAAGGAGACATTACAACTGATACCTCAGAAATACAAACATCATCCATGATTATGACAAAAATCTGTCTGCACATAAATTTTAAAATGTAGAGGATATGGACAAATTCCTGGAAACACACAACCTCCCAAGACTCAATCAAGAAGAAAAAGAACTCCTGAAAAGAACAATAATGAGCAGTGAAATCAAAGCATTAATAAAAAAACCTTCCAACAAAAAAAAGCCCTGGACCAGATGGATTCATAGTCAAATTCTACCAGACCTCCAAAGAAGAGCTGGCACCCGTAATATAGAAATTATTCCATAATATTGAGGAGGAGGGAATTCTCTCTAACTCATTTTATGAAGCCAGTATCACCTTGATACCAAAGTCAGGAAAGAACACAACAAAAAAAGAAAACTAAAGACTAATATCCCTTATGAATATAGATGCAAAAATACCCAATAAAATACTAGCAAGCCAAATTCAACAGCACATCAAAAAAATAATCCACCATGACCAAATGGGCTTTGTTCCAGGGATGCAGGACAGTTCAACATACCTAAATCAAAAAATGTTATTCACCACATAAACAGAAGCAAAAACAAAGACCATATGATCATCTTAATAGATGCAAAAAAAGTATTCAACAAAATCCAGCACCCTTTCATGATAAACATACTCAACAAAGTAGGCATAGAAGGAACATAATCTTAAAATTATAAAAGCCATATGTGACAAACCCACAATCAACATCATGCTGAATGAAGAAAAGTTGAAAACATCTCCCTAAGAACTGGAACAAGATAAGGGTGCCCACTGTCACCACTGCTATTCAACATAGTGCTGGAAGTCCTAGCCAGAGCAATAAGGCAAGAGAAAGAAATGAAGGATATCCAAATCAGGAAAGAGGAGGTCAAACTATTGCTTTTCACTGATGATATGATCTTGTATCTAGAAAATCCCAGTGACTCCAGCAAGAGACTCCTGGAATTGGTAGATAAATTCAGCAAAGTCTCAGGTTACAAAATCAATGTACACAAATAAGTAGCATTTTTATACAATAACAGTAAAACTGAGGGTCAAATCAAAGACTCAATACCATTCACAGTTGCTACAAAGAAAATAAAACACCTAGCAATACACTTAACCAAGGAGGTGAAAGATCTCTACAAGGAGAGCTATGAAACACTGAAGAAAGAAATTGCAAATGACACAAACAAATAGAAAAACACATCATGCTCATGGATCAGTAGAATCAACATTGTTAAAATGTCCATACTACCCAAAATGATTTACAGATTCAATGCAATGCCATCAAAATTCCAACATCATACTTCACAAATCTAAAAATATAATTCTATGCTTCATTTGGAACCACAAAGCAGTCCTAATAGCCAAAGCAATCTTAAACAAAAAGATCAAATCTGGAGACATCGCATTACCAGACTTTAAACTACATTACAAGGCTACAGTAACCCAAACAGCATAGTATTGGTACAAAAATAGAGACATAGACTAATGAAACAAAAGCAGAGAACCCAAATCTAAAACCACCTACCTACAGCTATAGCCAACTGATCTTTGACAAAGCAGACAGAAATATAAACTGGGGAAAGAAGCTGTATTCGATAAAAGATTCTCAGAAAATTCAATAGCCACATACAGAAGAATGAAACAGGACTCCTATCTCTAACCACTCACAAAAATTAACTCAAGACAGAAAAAAGACTTAAATCTAAGGCATGAAGCCATAAGAATACTAGAGGAAAATATAGGGAAAATTCTTCCAGATACTGGCCTAGGCAAAGAATTTATGACTAAGCCCCAACAGCAATCACAGCAACCACAAAAATAAATAAATAGAATTTGATTGAATTAAAAAGCTTCTGCACAGCTAAGGAAATAATGAATAGAGCAAACAGACAACATACAGAATGGGAGAAAATATTTACAAGCTATACATCTGATAAAGGGCTAATATCCAGAATCTATGAAGAACTTAAGCAAATCAATAAGAAAAAAGACAACCCCATTGAAAAGTGGGCAAAAGACATGAACAGAAGCTTTTCAAAAGAAGATAAACAAATGGCCAATAAACATACGAAAAAATGCTCAGTGTCACTAATCACCAGGGAAATGTAAATTAAAACCACAGTGAGAGTCCCCTTACCCCAGTTAGAATGGCTTTTATTTTAAAGTTCAAAAAACGATAAATGCTGGCATGGATGCAGGGAAAAAGGAACACTTATACACTGTTGGTGGGACTGCAAATTAGTACAATCTCTATGAAAAGCAGTATGGAGATTCCTCAAAGAACTAAAGGTAGACCTACCATTCAATTCAGCAATCCTACTACTGGGTATTTACCCAAAGGAAAAGAAGTCATTTTATCAAAAAAAAATACCTGCAATCAAATGTTTACTGCAGCACAATTCACAATCATAAAGATATGGAATCAACCCAGATGCCCATTAATTCATGAATGGATTAATAAAATGTAGTACATGCATATCATGGAGTTCTACTCAGCCATAAAAAAGAATGAATTAATGCCTTTACAACAATCTGGATGGAACTGGAGACCATTATCCTAAGTGAAGTATCTAAAGAATGAAAAACAAATGCCACATATACTCGCTATTAAATTGCAACAAACCAACTAGCACACATGTGCACAGAGTGGTGAAACTCAGTGGAAATCAAGCAGAGAAGAGGGGAAGGGAGCGAAGGGGCAAATACCCTACCTAATAGGTACAATGAACACTGTTTTGGTGATGGGCACACCTATAGCCATGACTCAAGCATTATAAAAGCAATCCATGTAACCAAAAACATTTGCACCTTCTCAATTTTTTGAAATAAAGTTACAATAATAAAGTAAAATAAAATAACACAAAACTCAACAGAATCTTCTGTTTAAATTTGTTTAAAAGGTTTTGTTTGGTTATGTGCAGGTATCTTGTAATTTCAATTTTTACATAGAAAGTGTATAATCAAAGTAATTATTAGAATTGAAGTCAGCTATGAGTTGGGGAAAAAATCACTACATATACATGTATATGTGTGTGTGTATATATATTTTTGTATGTATGTGTATATGTGTATGTGTGTATGACTCATATGGTAAGAAGGGGGTCAGAAATGGATTAATAGCATAGAACTATAAAGAAATTTAAGATCATAATATCCCACTGTCTCACTTTATAGATGAAACCAAGAAACAGAGAACCCATGATTTGCCCAAAATGACACAGCTCATTCATGACAGAGCTGGACAGCCATTAAGGTCATTAGACTCCTTGTCCAGCACTCCAGGTGCTGGACACCAGGATTTATCGACTACTTTGAAACGCATCAAGAGTAAGATGCTCAAGACAATCTTTGAGCATTGAAGAAGACATAGCCAGAAGGGCATTTATCCTCTCAAAAGAATCTCCTTCTATTACAGCACTTTTTCCCCATTAGGCTCCTGGGTATGGGAGACGAGAAGCAGATGTTCTGAGAACAGGGGTGTGAGAAAGGCAAAATCACACCTTCTCTTTGATGAGCTTAGAAGGACTCAAACTGCTCTCTCTAGAGTAGTTAAGACAGCTGCTGTGATGTACCAAAGCTTTGATACAAGAGCTTGAAGTCCCAGAGTCATGAAATTACTCCAGGAAGAGAGCTTAAAATAACATTTGGTAATCCATGTCTGGGTGTAAAATGTACTAAAATTAGAAAAATAGTGACAAATAAAAAGTTAGTAGAAAATTGCTCTAAAGTATGATATTTAAACATAGTGAGCCTATTGTTTTCAATGATCCCAATGTTCATCTTGGCTTTTTAAGGTGTATATGTGAACACATATGTGTGTGTATATATATATATATATATATATGTCTATATATGTGTGTATATTTATATATACATATATGGAGAGAGAGAGAGAGAAAGCTGCCAGAGCTTGAGCAGAGAACCTCATCTGAATCAAGAAAAATTAAAGTCCTGTGATTCAATCACTAAGCATCTGTCATTTAGTAATAGCCTTTCCAAATTGTATGCTTAGCTTTTTTAAAGGGTAAAATGAATCTTTTTTCAAGCACATGAAACATTTTAAAGTTATGAAACACTATATAGTTATATAGAGAGAGTGATAGTGATATATTTATTTATAGTTATACATTGTTATATAGTATATGGCTACCTATAGTTATATGTATTATGTATAACCGTATATATAATTATAAAAATATATATAACTATATCTATAACTCTATATACATACATACACACAAAGTAATAAGAAAACAACATTTGTGGGTTCTAATTGAACTTTTATATATTATGCCAAGAAAAAACATATTTGACTTCTCAGTAGAGAAAAAAATAACCAAAAGATAAAGGAGCCATTGAACAGCAGTTTTGATAGAAAGGCTACATTGAATCCAAAGTTCCAGAAAGAGTTTGACTGCCTGCTCTGTGCAGTCAGGCTATGTCAGATCATTCATCCTGAGATACCCCCATGCAGGGTAAAGTCAACATCTCGTTCTAGAACAGCAATGCCCACAGTCATAGCATAGCATGTGCTTCAGCAGCTAATTTTTAACCCTTCAGGCATGGGCCGAAATGTCCTTTTATGGCAGTGTTCAGAGTCAGCCTGTAAACCTCAGAATCTCCTCAACATTCTTTGCTAACACTCCAACTCAACTCTCTGTTCCAAGTTAAATCATCTTGCCCAGAGTCGCCTTCTCCCAACTCCAAGCAGGGGACCCTCATCCTTAGCCCTCCTTGTCCCGCAAATCCCTTGAATACTGCCTAAGCAGACTTAGTTCTGGACATATTAAATGATGGTTTCTCAGCTCTCCCCTTTTCCAGATCTTTTATTCTACATTCCATTTGCCAAGGGGGTCAGGGAGCCCTATGCCTTGCCCTATGCCCTCACACTTTTTAATGATGTCACCTTTTTTATAACATCTAATTATCTACTCCTTAGGCCCCTTCCCTCAGAGAGACCTGCTGAAACCAGCCCTGCAAATCCAGCAGATTCATCTCAACAGGAGCTGCCAAGTGTCCTCACTCTGTGCAGACATTCACCTATATTAAAGGCAATATCATCACTCTTAACCTACTAGATGAAAGTGTTCTCAATCTGCACACATTTCAGGAAGTTTTATGTAATAGAAAAAATTTCAAAGTGCAACAGAAATGAATCTCTGTGCTAGGAGACTGTCACTAACACCCCAGGTTCACCGCAGTCCTTAGCCTCAGGAAAGCAAGTAATTCATTCATCTGTTGTATTTTTAATGTCTTTATCTCTTGTCAGTGTGCTGCTCTGTTTATAAGCTGTAAAATGTTTGGGATCAGATGTCTGCTCCTCAGATCTGCTACTTTTGGCAGGGTTTTCAATACCTCAGGGTACTGTTTTGGACAATTTCAGTAATTCTCCACATAAGCTTACAAAGGCCCATTCTCTTAAATGCACTGATTGTACTCTCTCACTTGGTACATTTTGTCTAACACAGACAAATTTGCCTTTCTCTGGGTTTAGGGTAGCCCGGAAAAGAATTATGTTGTGTCTCTTCACTCTTAGCTTCCTAGTAAATTGCCCCAGTATACTATATTTAGCAATGTATTGTGCTTATTGTCTGACTGCTAACTAGAAGGTAAGCTCCCAGGAGGGCAGGGATTTGTCTTTGGTCTCTGGTTAATCCCATTGGCCTGTGCTATAACAGTGCCTGGCACAAAGTATAAGTGCAATAAATACTTGTTAAATTAAGTAATTAATCTCTAGCTATAAAAGTTTAACCTGAATACTTTGGAACCTGTTACGTTGAAGCAAGGTGTACAGTTTGAATTGAGAAATGCCTCATGGGCTTTGAGTAAAGAGTAAAGGAGGGCATGACCATTCCATTCCACACTAATGGTATGGATTACCCCATGAGGGGCAAAAAACATAACATTTCTTTGTGTTCCAAACTGACTCAAATCTGGCTCAATACCCACAAAAAAAAAAAAAAGTTTCCCAAAAAGTCCAATAAAAGTCACCTTTGTGGATTACTTCCCCGTCCATTCTTTCAAACAAGAAATCTAGAGCTATGGAGTCCAAAAATATGGGATGGGGTTGGTACTCTATTTTGATCACTGATGATCTCTGTTTATGGTACAGAAATGGCTCCACCCAAAGCTCTTCTCCCTTCGTCCCACACTCATCCATGGGGATGCTCACTGAAGCTCCCAAGATGGTAGCACCTAGTGTCCAGTCTATATGGTCAACCACATGACCATCTCCATGTGAGATTCCTGCATCCACAAAGGAATTCCTTCCCAAAGGGATCAATCTCTGCCACTAACTGAAACTATAAACTCTGATTCCTTTCCCAGTCCTCAAATATCATCCAATATCCTAGAGTTTATTTCATTTTCCTCTTAAGTCTTCTTCCTTCCCATCTCTCAAACAAAAAAATTATTCTTACCTTCTTTGCTATCTCTCATAATGGTGTATGATAACCTGTTCTTACAGATGGACAAAACCCAGACCCTAGAAACAAAAATAGCTGATTTGTCTTTCTTAGGGAACAAATATAATCCAGGTTTTAGAACATTCTAGATGGTGGTGGAGTAGGGGATTTCAGCTAGTATTGAGTTCAGCTGCTTGTGACATAAACCCAAAAACAACAATGACCTTTAAAAGATAAACTTTTATTTTACCTCCCTTAGAAGAAGTCCTGAGATAGCCTTCAAAGCAGGCATGCAGTCTCCTATCCCAATGTTCTAACAACTGTAGCATGCCACCTCATGACCCACGGCGACTGCTCATGCATTGACCATATGCTTATAGGCAGAAAGGAAAAGGATAAAATGTGCATGACGAATGCCTTTCAAGATTCCCTAGGGCAGCCATAATCTTTCATTATAGCTCATTGACCAGCATAGTCACAGAGCCAGACTAGTTATAAGGGAAGCTAGAAAACGTAGTCTTTATTCCATGTGGCCAGATTGGATATTGGAGAAGGCAACTAGCAGTCAATGCTACAGAGGGTGAACATTAATTCTGTTCTTTCATGATGAGTTCGCAGCAGTGAAAAGAAAACCTCAGAGATTACTGACTAGTTCCCAAAGCTATATTAAAATGTGAATAGATAACTTTTTATTCTTTGAAATTTAGGACCCATCTCAAGTCTCAATTGCTACTTGCCCCTCACTTTGGATCAAGGTTAGGGACAGAGACAAAGTCACTTGTCATCCAGATCTTCTTTTGTCATATGAGCTGGACTCAGATAGATAAATAGATATTCATAAGATATGTAATAATAAAAGAGTGAGGTATAAGATAATCAAAATATAAAATAAAGCCTAATTTCAACTCTATGAAGCTTAGACATAAAGCATTGAAGTGCTAGAGTAAGTAGTATCCTGTCCCCACCTCCATTCCCATCAAACTATAAGCTTGAAGAATCTGTATTATTGTTTTATGTACTCCAGAATCTTCCATGTAGCCAGCACTCAACTTTTCTGCATTGAGTTGAAATGGATAATAATACAAACATACATGAGAACTTCTGTGAAAAGAAGATGATAAAGAGTTTAAAACATTTTAATATTAAGGATATGGCAGAAAACAGAACTGCACCAAAAGTTGGCAGACCTGGGTTCTATAGCTGTCTTCACTATTTATTGCTTATTTGATCTCAGTTTCCCTCTGTGGAAAATGGAGATTATAACTCTACACCTGCCCTTTTTCTTCAGGTTTTAGTGATGAATATATATTAACTGGAAAGTGTTATACAAGACATTACTTTTTTTGTATTCTTCTTCGTATACTTACCCAGTAATTATTCCAGATCAAGGAATCTTTGCAAATTGAGGGGATAATCAAAATGAGAGGAAAAGGGAAGCATGCACTGGGGTGAAGAGCCAGGCTCTAACACACTGGATAACCTGCCAACAAAGCTCCTGAAGGAATGAAGATGATAATCACAAGCACAACTACAAATCATTTAGGGACAGACCTTCCGTAGAAGCATCCAGGCTGTCTCTGCCTTGGCTCCTGTAGGCTCAGGACCTCTGACCTGGTTCACACTCTTTTTCTGCAACTGTCATGACCACAATAAGCACAATAAACAGAGTTGTGCTCAGACATCCCTGAAAGGCGTATGAGTCGTCAGGAAATAACCACTCTGACTTGAGAGGATGTTCCAACTGTTGTTCAATCACTCGAGCCACAAATCTCCTACTTTAAGAATTCCATTAAAATCTTTTGGAAAAATCACAAAGTGGTTGGAATTAAAATTCAGATCCTATCACCGAACCAGGTAGAGGGCTATTTTCAACTCCTGATCAGTAATTTATGGACATATCGAACTGTATCTCTGGGCTTTGAGAACACAGAGCAAGGGAAACTGATCGAGTGTAGGGGTCTAAGGGAGGTTCCTTTGAAGAAGAAGCATTTGATCTGAACCTGAAGAATTGAAATTATCGAGTAAAGAAGGAGAAGAAAGAGATTCCTGGACAAGGGAAACAGCATGCCCCACAGCCCGGTCTGGGACAAAGAGGAGCCAGGAGATGGGCAGTGTGAGTGGGGGTGAAGAGCCAAGAGGAAAGCAGTGCCAGAGGACGCTGGAGAGCTGGACCACAGAGCCGGAGTGTCAGCTGGGGCTCTTTGGCTCTGACCACAGAAGCCAACTCTGCCTCACTCATCAAAATCACCAGAGAGTTGTTTTCTAAAAAAAACTCACAAAGTTGACAGAGGTCTAGAGGATTTAGCACCACCAAGGTCACTGGTCATCTTTCAAGTGCAGTTTTGGTGGATCCAGAGTAAAATGGCTCACGGGGTTCCTGGGAAGTGGAGGAGGCAACAGGCACAGCTGCCTTTGGGAAATCTGGTTGTAAATGGGGAGTTCGGAGAGAAAGAGTTGGTCCAAGATCTGGATGCAGGGTAAAGCAGGCCCTTTTTAAAACTAAGAAGTCTGAAAGATATTTCAATGCCAATGAAAGAGAGAGATTGACAAAAGAGAAGGGTACCCACAAATGTCTACTCCCTGTAAGTCACACAGAACCTACATATCACAGCGGTACCCATTGATATATTCTCTGTATTATCAATAGTTAAGAGTGTCTGGCATCAGTTCTCTTGCTATTCCTTCCAGGAGTCGAAATTCCTGATCTTTAGCCTATAGCAGAGGACTTTAAGGGAATATGAGGGAGAAGCGTAAATACCTCTGGGTGGTAAGACCAATGGTTCTGGTCTGTTATTATACTAACTAACAGTAAAAGCATGAAAAGAATGGAATCCTTCATTAAGGTATAATGCAAAATTAACTTGTAAGGATTTGATCAATGATTACCCTGAAAATAAGAGCAAATCATGAATAGTGAGGACCAAGACAAACTCCAAGCCTTTTCATATACATGACAAAAGATATTATGGCTGTTTCTGGTCGATAAAGTTCTTGAAACCTATAAAAAAGTCAACTTCTAGACGGTTTTCTCAGTCTTTGTTCTGGAACATGAGTACTTTTTTAACTTGAATGGTACACCAGCATTGAAACATGGTAACACATTTTACTTATATGTACTTAACTTAGAAAAACTAAACTTCTTTTTAAATTTTTCAGTATGTTTTATGCCAAGTTTGGTAAACAAAAGAATTATCATAATAGTTTGGGGTTAATTTAAATGTCAAACAAACCTATTTCTATTATCTTTCATTTTAATAAGGTGAATGATCAAATCTTTGTGTTATTATAAAGGAAGAAAGATTTCTTTTCTCACCTATCACTAGGCTCATGGTCAAGGCCCCTATAACAAAAGAAAGACTAACAAGAGGAAAGCATTACAAAATCATTTAGTATAAGTTTTGCATGATAGGGAAGATTTCAGAAATGAAGACCCAAAGAAACAGGAAAACCTGATTGTTTTTAAGCTTAGGCTTGATGAAGAGTGAACGGTCATGAAGAATTACAATTGGGACAAAGGAGTATGATCTCATGGCAATAAACTGGGAGGAGCTTAGCGGGGCCTTTGGTTCAGATTCTTCTCTGTGTCCCTGTGTCTTCAGTGACAAGACAGTCCTTTTCTCCACGCATAGGGTGGGCACCCCTCACACGAGGGTCTCATGATGTGTTTCAGAAGAAGGTCAACTAGATTTTATGGCCTACTTCAGAGGGGAATAGCAGGAGAAGGTCATGGAGGCCTTCCTGCTTCTGATGCCTTTTCCAATGTCGAGGTGACACATTTAGGGGTAGCTTGTCCGAAACCTCATCATCACCTAATGACTATTTAGAAAACCCAAGGATATGTTAGCAGGTTTATTATTCTGGAATTGGGAAGGGGAAAAATAATCAAGAAGAGTTGCTAGAGGATTACATATATAATTCTATAATTATAATTATGTATAATTGAATAATTCTTATGATTTTTTGCATAAGAATTTCATGAGTTAAACTTTTAAAAATATGATCTTCATTGTAATTTGATCTCAATAATATTATATTTTATGATAGCAAACAATTTCTGGTAGCTTAGTAGGCCTTTAATATAGGAAATTTATCTCATGAGATATTAAGACTTTGTCTTATAATAATTTGAATATTTTTACATTGTGATAACATTGAGGAAAATATAGCTGTTTTTACATCAAATTCTTGGCAGGGTGGGGTGGCTCACGCCTATAATCCCAGCACTTTGGGAGACTGAGGCAGGAGTATCACTTGAGGCCGGGAGTTCAAGGCTATAGTGAGCTATGACTGTGTCACTACACTCCAGCCTGGGCAACAGAGCAAAACCCCATCTCTAAAAAATAAAATAAATCAAATTCTTAACTTACTCTTATATGTAACCTGGTAACCAAAGACATTATCTCAACTTGTAATTAAAATGTTTTCTTTCCCAGAACTTAAGTTAAAAAAAAAAAAAAAAAAAACTTTTCCTTAAAAGAGCTAAAATATTTAAAGCATCAGGAGTTAAATTTGTTTCTCTGAAATTTCTTAAATTTGCTCATTTTAAATTTATATATGTGCTGTATATAAATCAATTAGCAAAAGAGCTCTCATAGATTTTGAGCAATCTTATAATTTATTCCTCTCTCATTTTAAAGTGCCTCTTAAATAAATAATGCTGTTCATGTCAAAAGTTCCCCAAAAATGGCCACTGCAATTTCAAGTACTTCTTGATAAAGTTATGTGTTTTGAAAGATAAACACAAGAATGTGCATACACAAAGTCAAAGTTCTTCCAGAAAGGAGCATAAGTTAATTAGCAAAGAAATCGATGAGGATTTGGCTAACTCCATTCAAAAGCAAAAGTATCACTTGTTCATGTCTCAGATCGAAATCAGTAGCCCCTTGCAGATTTAATAAATGAGGAGGAAATCTCTCCAGAAGCCAGTTTCTTTACATACATACACAATAATAAAGTGTACCAAGGCCAATTTATCCCAGTGACATGAATCCCATGAGGATTTCCAAACTCATTATCCCCTGGAACCTGCCTGGGGACAAATATACCAGATCTATATCTGTCTGTCTTCTGCTCTATGGTCTTCTTAGAGACATAAACAGTATATAGACATTCCGGCAGATGGCTAGTAACAAATCAATGCTTTGGGAGACTTTAACAAAGAAAACTGAGTGAAAATCTAATCAGATAACCAAAGTCCCAGGCACCAAAGTTAAGATAAACCTAACATTGCTAAAGGGCTCAACTAAATAATCCAAGTTCAATTCAGTGCTAAATTTACCTCACGGCCTTGGGCAGGCTGGCCTTTAGTAGGTGGAGACTGACTCAAGGGGTCTCACCTGTGCACATTGTTACTGAGTTGAGGTTCAAACCACGGCAAAGAGAGTTTGACCAATTTCAGGAGAAAAACTTTAGGTGATGAGGCCCAGTATCCAAAGATCACTAGGAACACAAAGTTAGGTGTATTAACTTGCAGCAGCAGGTTGATCTATAAAACGTCTCAAAAATTAACTTAACAAGGGGCACTTACAGGGTGAAGGCAACTGTAGTCAACTGTAGGATGGTCTTGGCAGAGATTTCTCAGAATTTGTAAATTAGGGAGCTGCTGGAAGTGTCAGTGATTGGATCTTTAGACCATAAGTCCTTGCAGAGTTGCTATTACATCAGCTTATCTGTGGTCTTCTCTAGAACACATGAGCCTGAAAAATTTGGTGTTAAAAAAGTTTGAATTTTGGTCACCTGTAATGCACATCATGCCTGGATCTGGCAGTTTATCTGTTTTGCAAGTCAGATACACACAGTTATGGTTTTTCTTTCAGTTTTTGCCCATTCCTCTGGACATGGCATTTCTCTTAATCCTTAGGACATTCTTTTTTTTTTTTTTTTTTGAGACAGAGTCTCGCTTTGTTGCCCAGGCTAGAGTGAGTGCCGTGGCAACAGCCTAGCTCACAGCAACCTCAAACTCCTGGGCTCAAGCAATCCTACTGCCTCAGCCTCCTGAGTAGCTGGGACTACAGGCACGCGCCACCATGCCCGGCTAATTTTTTCTATATATATTAGTTGGCCAATTAATTTCTTTCTATTTATAGTAGAGAGGGGATCTCGCTCTTGCTCAGGCTGGTTTCGAACTCCTGACCTTGAGCAATCCGCCCACCTCGGCCTCCCAGAGTGCTAGGATTAAGGACATTCTTGATAGCTGGTTATTGCTATCCATTTTTACAGATAAGGAAACTGAGGCTCAAAGAGGTTGCATACCAGGTGCAGTGCCTGAGCCAGGGTTCATATGGGATCTGTATATCTTCAAAGCCTATAGCCTTTTTTTTTTTATTCCGGCATATTATGGGGGTACAGATTTTAAGGTTTCAATAAATGCCCTTTCCCCCCCTCCCCCCACAAGTCTGAGTTTCCAGCATGACCATCCCCCAGATGGTGCACATCTCACTCATTATGTATGTATATACCCACCCCCTCCCCCCTCCCCCCTGCCCAATACCCTATTACTGTAGTACCTATATGTCCACTTAGGTGCTGCTCAGTTAATACCAGTTTGCTGCTGAGTACATGTGGTGCTTGTTTTTCCATTCTTGGGATACTTCACTTAGTAGTATAGGTTCCAGCTCTAACCAGGAAAATATAAGATGTGCTATATCCCTATAGCCTTTTCTACTAAAGTGAGCATTCGCCTGAATGTCAACCCTATCTCTGCTATTTATTAACTTTACTGCTGACAGAGTTTGGATTTTTCACTAGAGATATGCTTTTCCCTTATCATGTGTGATCTCAGCGGAACGGTAAGTCCGAAGTCCTGGCACCCCGGCCAAGGGAGTAGAAGCGGGTCCTTCCCAACTGTCCCCGTGTTCCTTCTACCTGGATCCCTAGGGCCTCTCTAATTTGTGACTTGTCTGAGACTTGTCTAGTTTTTCCCTTTCATTTGAGCCATCTAACATATTTCTAGTAAATTCTACTTTTAGTTTAGTTATCCAGAGTCTGTTTCAATTGCTTATAAAGTTCTTAATTACAACAGTGATAGCACACACTTCCTGGAAACAGTGGGAAGATTAAATGAAATTTTGCTCACAAAGCAGTTAGCCCAATGCCTAGTACACAGTAAGCACTCGATAAATATTAGCTGCTCTTACTATTACTACAACCAATGATAATAATAATAACTATGTATACCCAGAATGAGATGGACTTAGCAGTCTTCTGTTTCTGATCAGCAAGTAGTACCCTGGCCTAAATAGAGCACTACATGAATTAAAAATCTAACGAGGCTGGGCGCAGTGGCTGTAGGCCGGGCGCGGTGGCTCACACCTGTAATCCTAGCACTCTGGGAGGCCGAGGCAGGAGGATTGCTTGAGCTCAGGAGTTTAAGACCAGCCTGAGCAAGAGCGAGACCCTGTCTCTACTAAAAATAGAAAGAAATTAGCTGGACAACTAAAAATATACAGAAAAAATTAGCCAGGCATGGTGGCGCATCCCTGTAGTCCCAGCTACTTGGGAGGCTGAGGCAGGAGGATTGCTTGAGCCCAGGAGTTTGAGGTTGCTGTGAGCTAGGCTGATGCCACGGCACTCTAGCCTGGGCAACAGGCTAGAAAAAAAAATCTAATGTAAGGATTATTAATTTACCGTTTTGCTCCTCTTTGAGAGTAATCCCGCCTATTTATATGGACTTCTATAAGGTTTATATAGACTTTTAGTCACAAAGAAATTGTTTCTATTTTCCTGGATACTATTAATGCAACTTGGATGGCAGATACCAGGTACATGTTTGGCCTACTTGCTGGGCAAGTAACTGATAGAAAGAGACTAATCAGGTTACCGTTCTACAATAATATAACAGAGAAGGAAAACTGCCTACCAAAAATTCTCCCATAAGGCAGAGCTGTCATTAAAAGTGACAAGTGGCAAGAAACTACATGACCAGCCTTCCTTGCATTCAGAGGTGGCCATTTGACTAGATGTTGCTAATAGAATGTGAGTAAAAGTAATATATATCACTTCTGGCTGTGCCTTCTCCTCATAGCCCTCCCCCTTCCACCGGCTTCATGCAAAGGACTTTGGGACCTTAGGACAGGATAGAGTCACAGAGGGGAGGAGGCTGGGTCCCCACATTGCCAAGTGGAGGAAAGCCATCTGCCTATTGGCCGGGAAAACCCACCGTGTTACATACGTGAAATTCTGCGGCTAATTTGTTGCAGCAGCTGTTATCCTAACCAATACAAAAGTTTACCTAGATACTCACATATAATTACAAATTTTTCCCTAACATAGCCATGATTCAGAACAAGATATAAAGTCATGGTACTCAAGGGCAAACGTTAGGACATTCCTGAGTAAGCTTCATATACTATTATTATCATCAGCTGACTCTGATGTGATCCTTATAGACAAACGGTTCTCAATGTTTTTCCCCACGTGTCTGACAACTAGTAAAAAATCCTAGATATGATAGTGGGTACCAAAAAAGAAACCAACAGGTAACATCTCCTCCTCATAAGAGAAGAGACACAGTTTGATCTCCATAACAGTTCAACTGAGAATCTTTTCCTAGGCCCAACTATATTTTCCCTCCATCTTTTCTAACAATCAAAAAGGTGTCTGGGAA
>VSMD01082245.1:0-23040 GCA_008750895.1 Mirza zaza
GAGATAGGGGTCCAATTTCATGTTTTTGCATGTAGATGTCTAGTTTTTCCGAAACCATTTGTTGAAAGGTTTACCCTTTCCCCATTATGTATTCTTAGTACCTTTGTGGAAGATCAGTTGACTGCATATATGTGGGTTTATTTCTGGGCTTTCTATTCCATTCCATTGGTCTATATGTCTGCTTTTATGCCAGTACCATACTATTTTAATTACTGGAGTTTTGTAATATATTTTGAAATCAGGAAGTGTGATGCTTCCAGTTTTGCTCTTCTTGCTCAAAATTGCTTTGCCTATTTGAACTCTTTTGTGGTTCCATATGATTTTAGAATTGTTATTCCTATTTCTATTTAAAAAGTCATTGAGATTTTTTTTTTTTTTTTTGAGACAGAGTCTCACTTTATTGCCCAGGCTAGAGTGAGTGCCGTGGCGTCAGCCTAGCTCACAGCAACCTCAAACTCCTGGGCTCAAGCGATCCTCCTGCCTCAGCCTCCCAAGTAGCTGGGACTACAGGCATGTGCCGCCATGCCCGGCTAATTTTTTCTATATATATTAGTTGGCCAATTAATTTCTTTCTATTTATAGTAGAGATGGGGTCTTGCTCTTGCTCAGGCTGGTCTCGAACTCCTGAGCTCGAACGATCCGCCCACCTCGGCCTCCCAGAGAGCTAGGATTACAGGCTTGAGCCACCGCGCTGGCCTCATTGAGATTTTAATAGGGAGTTCATTGAATCTGTAAATTGCCTTTAATTTGAAGGATTCCCTTTAGCAACTCTTGCAAGGCATGTCTATTGTTGATGAACTCCCTCAGTTTTTGTTTGTCTTAGGAAGTTTTTTTTTTTTTTTTTTTTACCTCTACTTTATTTTTAAAAGATAGTTTTGACAGTTTTGACAACAAAGAATAATATTCTTTTTTGGAAATTTTTTTTTTGTCAGCACTTTGAATATATCATCTCACTCTCTCCTAGTGAGATGATATAACCTGCAAGGTTTCTGCTGAGAAATCCACTGATATTTTTATGAAGCTTCCCTTATATGTGATAAGCTGTTTTTCTCTAGCTTCTTTCAAAATTCTCTGAATTTTGACTTTTGATAATTTGATTATTTGTCTGGTATAGATCTCTTTATGTTCATATCCTATTTGGCTTCATGAATCAGGATGTACATTTTTCTCCCCAGATTTGGGAAGTTATCTGCCATTATTTCTTTAAATAATCTATCTACCACTTTCTCTTTCTCTTCTTTTGTAGGACTCCCATAATGCATAGATTCATTTGCTTGATGGGTGTCCAATAAGTTCCCTAGGTGTTTTTTACTCTTTTTTCTTTCTATTTCTCTGACTGGATAATTTCAAATGACCTATCTTTAAGTTCATTGATACTTTTTTCTTCTGTTTGATCGAGTATGCTGTTGAAGTTCCCCTTGGAATTTTTCAGTTCAGTCATCGAATTCTTCAGCTTCAGAATTATTTTTCTTTTGTAGTCTCTGCCTCTTTGTTGAACTTTTCATTTTGTTCATGTATTGTTTTCTTGATATCATTTGACTGTCTATCTGTGTTCTCTTATAGCTCACTGAATTTATTTAAGATGGTTATTTTGAATTATTTTTCAGGCACTTCATATATCTCCATTTGGGAGTTTTTTTGATGTGGGTTTTTTTTGTGTGTGTGTTTTTGTTGCTGTTAGGATCAGTTACTTGTGTCTTATTGTGTTCCTTTGGTGGTGTCATGTTTCTCTGGTTCTTTGTGATTCTTATGGGCTTGCATTGATGCATGTACCTTTGAAGAAGCAGTCATCTTTTCTTGTCTTTAAAGACTGGCTTTAGCAGGGAAATCTCCTCACCAGTCATTGTGGCCAGAAATTCTGCTGCCAAGTGTCATGGCCAGGTGAAAGGCTCCCACCCTGTTTTTATTCTTAGCTATCCCCAGACGATCTAGCCTTGCTGATTTATTTAGTGTTCTGGGCGAATCACGACAGAAGTGGGCCTCTCTGGTAGTACACCAAATGGCTAGGGAAGAATTTTATGCCCATTTTACTGTCTCTTTCCCCCATGGGAGAATTTATGGACCAAGGGGATCTCTCTTGGTGCTGCACCATGCTGGCTTGGGGAGGGTTGATGAAGGTAAAGTGAAAATATTCTTCTTACCATTTCCAGTGTGTATTTTTCATTTTAGTGTCCATCAGGGTGCTGTATCCTCTCACCTGGAATCCAGAGCTCTCATAAAGACAATTTTATCTATGGATGTTTATTAAATCAGTGTTTCTGAGGGGGAACAAGGGCTGAGACCTCCTGTTCTGTCATCTTGCTGATGCCACTGACAGAATTTTTTTTTCTTAAACAGTTAGCCCCTTTATTCCCCTGGGGTGTTTTCCAACATGTAGTGTTATGCCCAAGTACTTTGAGGACATTTCTCCCAGTTGATGGTTTACTCTGACTAACTTTTCCAGCCCTACTTTCTTGCTAATGATTTCCTATTTGTTGGTACAGTCATAGGGTAGTGGTTCTCACCTCGGGGAATGGTAGATTTAACACCCATTGGGCATTTGACAATATATGAAGACAGGTTTGGTTGTCCTGCTTTGGGAGGGGATCCTACGAGGACTTAGTGGGTAGAGGCAGGAATGCTGCTAAACATATAGTACGCATGCCAGTCCTTCACAACAAAGAATTACTGAGACCAAAGTGTCAATCTTACTGAGGTTGAGAAACCCTACTCTGTGGGTATGATTAGTAAATAATTAATAAATGTCAAGTGCTTAGGAGGTCTCTGAGGCAATAGTGAGTCCTCAATAAACACTAGCTATTATAGGGATGGTTTGAATGATGGTGGCATCTCTCAGAGCACTTATCCCATTGTTTGTACCAAACTATTAATAGTTCTTGACATTCCATTTCACACTTAACTGCAAACTGCATAGAGGCATGTGAACATCATATGGGCATCCACCCCCCTCTACTGAGATAGTCCTTCATGAAATACTTAAGGACTCCTACATGAAAATGAAGCAGTAGAAAGTGTTAATTCCTTGATAAAGGATGAGCAGCCCCAGTACTGCAATTCTAAGGCTCAGTTGGGAAGAAAAGAGGTTGTTGGAACGCATTTATGATTAATATCACAAATTTTAAATTCCTACAGTTAAGTGAAATTGAATTAGGCAACAGAAAAAGTATACAACTATCCTATTTTATAAAGGAAACAGAAATTCTCTTTTGTCTGTTTCATGTATAAATTTGGATGTGACCTATAGAAGTGTGAAGATATGGTTTCCACACCAGTGTCAGATCTTCTCAATGAGCTCAGCGTGTAGGAGTAGAGGAGAAAGCCCAACCAAAGGAGATCTTACTCCACATCTGCACCTCTCAAGGGCTTCTGTGGAAACATGTGATCCCAACAGGCTCTCAGGGGCTCTACCCACCCCAGTAGCATCACCTTCTGTCATTGCAAAGTGAAACCTTTTGTATCATGAATGTAGCTGTCTCTTGGGAACCTAGGAAATGCTTAAGTATGCAAGAAACTGGGTAATTCAAGGAGAATTTTAAATATTGGCCTAACCTTCAAAGGACAAAAATAGCTATCTTTGAAAGTTCTCAAGAGTGTTTCAGGGCTCTGGGAAATTTTAGTTCTTAAAATAAAACTGCAGTTGCCCATTTGGTCTTAGGGGTGCCTGTATGCTGTGGAGATCGGAAAGGTGGAGAGCAAGTCCCTAAAATCTCTTTTCCATCTCTACTCCACTGAAGGATGTGGTTGGGCTTTTTTTGGACTTGAGCTGCCAAAGCTGAAAATTGCCTTGCTCCACCCCAGAGGAATGTGTTTAAAGTCCTTTATAGAACCCTCTTGTTTCCTGGTCTGAAAGGGGGATTGTCCTGGAGCACAGCAGGGTTGTCACATACGTGATGTACTAGCTGTCCCACTCCCAAACATTAGCAAAGCATAGTGCTATGAAAATAAATGTGGACCACACGGCAATCTGCCCCACGGGCTCCCTGGCACAGCTCACAGGCGGTTGCTGAAGGCTTATGAATCCCAGAATTGACTGGGATCAGAGAATCTCAGGGAACACCCATCTCCTCCCCCTGCTCCTTCAACTCTCACCTTTTGGCACATTACTCAGGAAGAACTAAATCCCACACGATCAGAAGTGAGGTTCCTGAGCTCTGAGCAGCTTCCGATGTGCTCTTTGAAGCTGTTGATGCTAATATTTCCCTGAGAAATGATTAGTCTTTCATAGCAATATATCCACCCAAGAAATCCACTGAGTCAATACAGCCTCCTGTCCAGACTGCTGCACACCCCAGGCCCCTTGCTGCGGTGGGGCATGTGGGATATCTGTCCCCTCTCTGACTGCCTTCACTCCCCCGACAGCTCCTGGCCACCCTGACCCTCAGGTTCCATAATTCCATGTACTCTGGGGTCATCTGGACTTTACAAACTAACACTGCCACCAGGAATGTGACAGAGCGCTAACTGTAGAGGAAGAGGGTCTGACCTCGACTCTGTTTTACATGCCGAGTCTCAACTGCAGCCACGTGAAGAGGGTAACATGCGTGTGACCTGAGCGACGTGGCAGAGCTCTGTGCATTCGCTGCCCACGGAGGGCAGCCATTCATGTGGCCTGGTGGCATCTGTGGCCAGCAGCCTCTGCCACCTCCATCTCGGACCTCTGACCCTGAGGCTGTCCTCTGCTAAGCCCTTCTCCTCTAGCGAAACGCATTCCTCACGAGCCATCTACCTCTCAGACTTAGTGTCGCCATCTGCCCTGCTTCTCTCCAGAGCAGCTTGGCACCCTCTCTTCTGAATCCCATCCTCTCTTTCAAATTCCAGTGGATCCAGCCTGTACCTATACGTAGATTAGCATAAGCTGGTGCCTATGTTGCCACTGTCGCTCAAGCCCTGGGGGAAGGCTGTAGAGGGGGCTGAGCTCTGTTGAGTGTCTCTGACCAGATGGACATGACTCGGGCACAGGACAGTGGGCAGGGTGGGCCACAGTGAAGTTTTTCTCTGTTCCCTCAGGAAGGCGAAACGTGCAGAGGCCTGGAGTGTGCCGTGGGCGACAGTGCCACCTGGTGGTGCAGGGCCTGCATCGCTAACCGCAGGACACGAAGATTTGTTGAAAATGTAGAACTGAGGATGCAGTCATTTCTGGCCTTCTGTTAGTTGCGGAACTCCCTCTGGGGATAAACACGTCATAAAAATGGCTTTATCTGAGAAACACTGCCTTGCTTTTCGTTTGGGATTCATTTCCTGGATTTTGAATAAAGATGTCATTTTTATTAAAATGTCTAGCCTTATTTTACATATGTTCCTTGAGAAGTGTCTTATATTATTTATTGAAAGATGAAAGCACTCATGTTTCTAATATGAAATCACTCTTTGATCACTTGCTGCCTGGATGGCAGCCATTGCCAAATCCATTTTTCTTTTTTTTATTGGAAAAAAAATCACATAATGAAAAATCCCTTCCTTAAATTTGTATTTGAAGAAAAGATGGTTCTAAGAAATGAAAATGCCTTGTTTCTAAATCTAATAGTCAATCATCAGCTGAGAAAGGCTGAAGGATGGGGTTCCAGGAAGGCAGGGGAGAGGCCTGAGGACGAGGATGCCGCAGCACAGTCCAAAGGGTACAAGGAGGGACAGACACGTCTGGGTAGCAAGCAAGATGGAGGACAAAGCTTGGGCTTTAGAGCGAGCACACACTTCTTTGAATCCCAGGAGACAAAACGTACACCCAGCCCATGGTGAGCTTGTCCTCACCCCGCCATTTAATTCATAAGGAGGGTTCTGATGTTGATATGGAAAATGAATTAAATTTCATATGGCATATTTGGTAGGTAAGACACAAAAGTTTTCTAATTAAATTTATTTATAATAACATTACACCTTCTGCCAAAGAAGTATTCTTATCTGAAGCCAGCGTTTGCAGCGGGAGGAATTAGAGAAGAAGGATGGGCTCTATCCTGGCTCTGGGAATTCTGAAAGAGTCTGGGAGGCAGCTGGAGAATTTGTTCTCCTGATGACATGACTATTTGTCACAGACTCCTGAAGAACGTCACTAGCATTCTAAATGCACAACTCATGTGCGTCATGATTTCATTTCTCTTAAAGCCTGTGATTTTCCCATGAACAATTTCTCATCATAAAAATAAACTGAATCTGGTATCCTCCAAGCAAGAATAATACAATGTTCTGTGTTCATGTGAGAAGCAGTCATGGAGACCTTTGTCCCACACTAGGGTCTAAAGACATATTTTAAGCCAGCTGCTTAAAAAATGTGTGTGTGTGTATATATATATATATATATATATGTGTGTGTGTGTGTGTGTGTATACAGTAACTGATTTTGATAAAGAAAAACTTTCATTTGGACATTTAAAGATAAAATGTAGTGTTCTATGAGCCCCTAAAAAGCATTTCCTGATTTTCCCCAGTTTTGTTTGTGTTTGATGTTATATATGGCATCTTGGTACCAAGATATATATATTTAGTCAACTGAATTTATTGGGAAATGTATTTTAGTTACAAACATTAGGAGTTTTATAGAGATTGAGAATAATATTTCAAATTGGCCTGGAGATTAATACCATTTAGCAATTAAATAATATAAATGTCCAGTATTTGTCTTCTAAAGAGTTTTAACTCCCCAAGGAGTCCCAGTAGCTCATCTTTCATTTTTATTTGACACAAGAAAATCCTATTTGTTTGAAATGATTTGGATCTAGAAAGGTCAGACAGATCCATCCTGATGTCTCTAATCACCATCTCCCCGCACCCCCAGCACCCATTCCCAAGCCGGGATCACCCTTCCTAACCTTGGGTGACGTCCCTCGGGTGCCTCCCAAGTACATTCAAGCAGTATTTTTAGACTAATAAACGTCTATCTTCCATTTATATACACTATTCTGCAAGTATAGATCTTATCTAGACTAATAAAATATAAAATAATTCAAAAGTGTCACTGAATTAATGGTGTTTTTTTCCTTTTTATGTGTGTCCTTTTAAATTGAAGATACCCAAAGTGCAACCCTGATATTTGCTATAAAGCCTGAAACATATGGCTAGAAATGTTCTGGTTTCTTTTTTTAAGCACAAACTCTCCCAACAACAGGACTTGGGAAGTCATTTCTATTGTTTTTTCCTGCACACCATAATTACCTGCCACTTTGGCTAGTGATTTTATGACAAGTGAATTATTATACTCATAGCATTCAATTCATGGTTGAGAAGAACATGTGACTCAGTGGGCATCATGGCACTCCCATGCCATTTCAGTGTGACTCTGGCCCCCAGAGGGCATCTGAAGAACCTGAAGCATCTTCAGAATCCAGGTGTGTTGTTTCGTATATATTATTTGAGGTTCTCTCTCTCCCAAGGGCTATCCTTGGGTCTCTTGGCTGATTGGCCCTGGGGACAGGGAGCAAGCCTGCACTGCGATGGCTGCAGTGCTGTCCTCATCTGGCACATGGTTCAGGGCCAGAAAGAAGCTCCAGTGTCTCCCACCTGGACGTTAAAAGGAGCAGAGTGACACCACCTGTGTGGTTTCACTGGAGTTTCAGAAGCCATTTCAGAATCTTACAATCCTGGATGGCATCAGTGGTACAGCATCAAGTCCCACACGTTTTAATAGGAGAACTTTCTCAGAGGTTCTTCCTGGGATGTAATTTGGGTGGCACCTCCAAAAGAAGGCCAGAGGGTATTGGAAACAGGAGAAGTCTGCATCTGAAGAAACATGGGTACTAAAGAGAGCACTTGAGGGTATCCAAGCTGCAACCATGATTAAAGGAAGAAGGAAAGAAAGAAAAGGCAGTAGAGAAAACTCTCTGGAGCCTCAGAGTAAGTCCTCCCAATCCAGTGGGTGCCCACCTGGGCCAGGAGAAGGGCTCACCATCTTGGAATTAAAGACTTGAGCCCTCACCAGACACCGAGTCTGCTGGCACCTTGATCTTGGACTTCTCAACCTGCAGAACTGTGAGAAAATAAATTTCTGTTCTTTATAAATTACTCAGTCTATCTTATTTTCTTATAGCAGCATGAATGGACTAAGACATCCTCCAACCTCAAAGGTGAAGGGCCTGCTCCCCAAGTTGTCAGGTGCGGTGGCAGCTTGCTTGAAGGAAAGTCAGAGAATTGTATCAAAGTGTTTAAAAACAAGCTCATTTTTATGCATTCACTTCGGGTTGGTTTGGGGAGGCTTGTGGCAGGCACTCCTCAGACAGAGAGTTCATGGCTCTATGCATGTCCTGCCTCAGGCCAGCTCTGAGGAACCCTGGTGAAAACAAGGAACCCAGACAGGCTTCTTGGCTCACACCTGTAATCCCAGTATTTGGGGAGGTTGAGGCAGGAGGACTGCTTGAGGCCAGAAGTTTGAGACCAGCCTGGGCAACACAGTGAGACCCCATCTCTATAAAAAGTAAAAAAAATTAGCCAGGCATGGTGGCATGTGCCTGTAGTCCCAGCTACTAAGGAGGGTGAGGTAGGAGGTTTGTCTGAGCCCAAGAGTTTGAGGTTGCTGTGAGCTGTGATGACACCACTGCACTCCAGCCTGGGTGACAGAGGGAATCCCTATCTCAAAAATCAATCAATCAATAAATAAAATACAAAAAAAAAAAGAAAAAAAGAAAATGAAAAAACTCCCTGAGGAGAGAAGAGAGATCCTGATTCTAGGCCATATCCACATCCCAAGGGGAAGGGGAAGGGTCTATGAATAATTCTTTTAAACAAATTATTCATTTTGTTAAATTGTGGTAAAATATATTCATACATAACATAAACCTTATCATTTTAGCCATTAAGTGTACAGTGCAGCAGCATTAAGTACATTCACCACCATCCATTTTCAGATCTCTTCATCCTGCAAAAGTGAAACTGCACCCACTAAACACTAACTCCCTATTTTTCCCTCCCTAGCCACTGTCAACCTCTGTTCTACTCTCTTTTCCTATGAATTTGACTACTCTAGGGACCTCGTATGAGTAGAATCATGCAGTATTTGTTGTTTTGTGATTGGCTTCTCTCGCTTAGCGCAATGTCCTTTAAAGTTCATCCCTATTGTCGTAGGTGCCAGAGTTTCCTTTTTTTTTAAGGTTGAATGCTGCGCAGCATGCGTGGAGCGGATCTTTTTTATCCCATTCTCCCTTGATGAGCACTCAGGTTGCTCCCACCTGCCAACTGCTGTGAATCCTGCCGCTGTGCCCAGTGGGTGCCCAGGTCTTGCGCTGATGTTCCCTTTCCGCCTTCCAGGGTGACAGAATTCATGACGCCATGTGGGAAAATGGGCCACTTTCCCACAAAAGAGCCTCACACACCTGGAAGCGTGGCCCACCAAGTTCTGGGGTGCAGCAGGGCCAAGGATGAGGCTTGGGAGAAAAAACACTTTGGTGAGTGAGTGTGATAGAACTGGAGGTGGGTATTCATGAAGCTTTCTAGAATCTGAGCTGCTTTTTGGAAAAGACATGGGCAGGGGGCCCAGGTGCAGAAGCCACGGGACGTCCCAAAGCGGGGTCTAGCGGGCTCCTGATGCAAGACCTCCTCTGCTCCAGCTTCTGCCCCACCCCATTTGGACACCTCAAACCTGCCTCAGGGGAGCTGATGCAGACCATTGTATTAACTTCCACTGGCTCTCCAAGCCCCAGCAGCTGAGCAGAAGCTGCACCAGGGCTCGCGTACAGCTGGCACTCCCTGGTAGGTACCACTCGGTGATCCTGTCATCACAGCGCTGTGTCGCTGCATCCAACCCCAGGAGCTTCACGCTATGTTTCTGCCCAAAGTGCCTGCTGAGAAGTGTGACCTGGCCCCTGGTTTGTACTTCCTGGGCTGTGGCGCCCAAGGGTGTTTTTTAAAAAATAAAAAATGGTTAACCATATTCAACCTCTTGCTGTCTCTTGATGAACGAGCAGTTCCTGCCGCACGTTCCAGATCCTTGCTACACAAAATGGGCCAACAACACCAGCACGCCTGGGAGCTTGTTAGGAAAGCAGACTCTCAGGCCCGACCCCAGGTGAGGGGACAGAATCTGCATTTTCACAAGGGCCCTGATGTTTTGTGTTGGACTAATAGGACTGACACCCCTGCGCAGGGACAATGTGGGGGTGGGGTGGGGGTGCACCATTCTAAGTGCTTCCCGGGATTAACATATTTGCTCCTTGCTGCAGCTTGAGGTGAAGCTGTTTTATCTGGAGGAACACAGACAGCCCAGAGAAGCAGGGTCCTAAGGGTGGGTAGGGGGCACCATGTGGTCCTGCTCTCACTTCTGTCTGCTCCAGGGCACTAGATTCAGACTCTCTCTCTCAAGGTGGTTCTCTGTATTGGATATGTGGATTTTTTTTCCTTTCTAAAGCTGTTGGTAACACATGTTTGATTACTGGTGTAGAAAATGGAAGGATTTTAGAATTCCTTCAGTTCTCCCAGCTGCACATGTGGTCCCTTTGTGGTTCTAGAATTGATTTTGTCCCAAACAGCATTAAAGAAGAAAGAAAAAGAGTAAAGTAGAAGATACCAGAATGTGCCTGCATTAGGTTTGCTAGGGCTACCATAGCAAAGAAACAGACGGAGGACTTGAACAACAGGCATTTGCTGTCTTGCAGTTCTGGGGGCTGGAGGTTCTGGACCAAGGTCATAGTGTTGACAGGCCTGTCCAAGGCCTGTCTCCTCGGCTTGCACATGGCAAGAGGTCTTCTCCCTGTGCCCTCACATGGTCATTCCTCTGTGTGTGTCCGTGTCCTAATCTCCCTTCTTACAAGGACACTGGTCCTGTTGGATTAGGGCCCAACCATATGACCTCATTTTAACTTAATTATCCCTTTGAAGACCCTATCTCCACATAAAGGCACATTCTGAGGTCCTGGGAGTTAGGGCTTCAACATGTGAATTTTGGGAGGACACAATTCAGCCCATACATAACACACCATGTGACATATTTTTGTGAAACAAACTCAAATGTGTGTATTTCTTACTGAGTGGTCTTGGTCCAAAATGTTTGAAAAGCACAGGCTTGACTGATTTGATGGTAGGGTACCCTGCTTGATGCTCTTTCTCACTGGAACAGTGTAGAGACTGTAGGACCTCAAAGGCAGCTGGATGGAGTAGGAACAAACCAAGATGACAGCCTTTGCACTTCTTGTCCTCCCTTTCTTTAATTGTTGTTTGTTCTCCTTCAGTTTTGAGTAACACTCAAGCTGTTGGCAGGTTCCCTGGTGTTGTAGGACTGAGGTCCCGTTTCCTTGCTGGTCGCCTGCCTGTCTCAGCTCCTCTCGGCTGCTGTCAGGTTCCTGCTGCACGGTCCCCACACCCCAGCAACCCAGAGCCTCCTTCTCATGCATCTTCCTACCTCACACCCCACTGACTTTTCTCTCTGCCACCAGCTGGAGAAAACCCTCTACTTTTAAGGGCATGTGTGATTAGACTAGGCCCACCGGTGCATCTCCCTTTTGGTGAGCTCAGAGTCAACTAATTTAGTAAACTTAATTACACTGCAAAATCCCTTTTGCCAGGTAAGGTGACATAATCATGAGCTTGGCATTTCATCATGTTTACTGTGCCAGGGATTAGGGTGGAAAGTCCTGGGACCATTTTAGATTCTGTGTAATAGAGGCCTAGACCCTGCAAGGTGACCGGTGAACCTGCACTTGGTCAGTAGAGATACAAACTATTGGTATCCAGTGGAGATCAGACCAAAAGCCTCAGCATTTTTGTTTTGTCTTTTTTTTTTTTTCCTTTGCCCCATTAGGACATTAGCCAGGTTTGTCTCTACTTGGCAAGCTTATTTCAGTGACATTTTCCCTCCTTCCTTTCTGATGGATGCTCTAGATCTTGCTCCATGAACTCTCTTTGAATTAGCTTTGCTTTCCTTCCTGACTCTTCACTGAACAGTTAAATAAAGCGTCCACACCTGTCCATTCTATATTTGTATGGAGTCATACGTTAGCTTTCACAAGAGCAATTCAGTTTTCTGTGAGGCCTGTCGTTGCAGCTTCTGAGACTTTCTATTTCCTCTTTTTCTTACCAGAAACCCGCTACCGACTAAGCTCACCCGTGGCTCTGCCTTTTGAATGAAAAATAATGGTGTAAAAATTTACCTGGTGCATGGCTTTGCATCATTAAAAGCTCACATGGTGACCGGCGTCACAAAGGGAACTCAAGGGCAAGCACTCTGCCATAGGTAGGCGTTTCTGGAGCAGGGGTGATGGGAAAGTTGGACAAACAGATCACACATCTGTGACTTCAGCATTTTTCCCTCTGGGCTTGGCCAGTGAGAGAGCTGGCAGGGCTGGTGCAGCCTGGATTTACCAACTCTGGGAGCTACAACCATGGACAATTGTCCAGACCTTTCTGGGGCCAAGCTTTCCTGCAAAGCCAGAGGAATACCACCTACTGCCCACCTTGACATGCAGCCCCATCTTGGTTCCCAAGCAGACCCTGACTGGGAGAGGTAAATCATCTTACTCTCTGGCCTTGGGCAGGACAGGGTGACCCAGGTGCACTCCCTGCTTCTCCCTAGCATGGCCTTTGTTCCCCACCAGGGCAGGGATCCACAGTGTCCAGGCTGAGCCATGGGCTCCCTGTCCTTTGAGACTGCGCTTCCCTGATCCTGCCATGAGGGTCCATTCTGGAGCGTCCCAGCACCCCAGCTTTCTGGCTTCAGCAGGACTGGTGCCTGCCGCAGGTGTGTCCTGCTGAGAGATTTCCTGCAAAAGCCTGGGTGGGACTCTGTGTGGTGAACTGAATCTGAGCCGGGGTTGGTGGTGTTGTAAAGCCTCCCTTGCGAGGGTGCTGCTGTGTGTTACCTGAGCACATCCTGTCCTCTGGGCCCTCACTGTCCCCCAGGGGCCTTGGAGCTATTTGGCTGGGTGCTGCTGTCCATGCTGCGCTCAGAAGCCATGCCCTCCCTTCTCCTTTGGTCGGGCCCTGCAGTGGCACAGCTGAGGTCACACTGAAGCGTTGAAACATGGCTTTTCCTGAGGGAGATGGAATCCAGGCACAGGGGTCCTGCAGGGTGGCAGATGCCACAGCCGTGGACCAGAAGGGACCAGGAGGCCAGGGTGTTGAACACCGCCATGTGATGGGGATGTAGTCACCTGGCCTGCCATAACCCTGTGTGTGCACAGTGATGGGCGTGGTGGCCCTCAAAGTGAGAGACTGAATTTCTTTCCTGTCTGTTAAGATTGGGACTTCATTTTGTAGAAAATATTCATAGAAAGATTAAAGGATAGTAGGCTCGACCACATAAGCGCGTGGCCCATGCAGTTGCATATAGCCCAGCACCCAGAGGGCCCCTGTAGGGTTAATGCTCTCCTGTTGCCATATTGAAATTCTTAGTAACTTTTGCAAAGAAGTCGTTGCATTTTCATTTTGCACTGGGCCCTACAGATCCTGTAGCCAGTCTTGTGGGTTGGTTATTTCTTGCACAGTCAAGTCTGGTTTGGGGCAATTCTTGCCATGTGGCAGCTATACAGTGACCCAGACTGAGCTCCTGCACCAGCCCTTTCTGGATGGTCCATTTAGCCCTCACAGCTCTGAGGGGAAATGAAGGCCTAGAGCTGGAAGGCGTTTGACCAGGGCCACCTTATTTCTTGGGGGCATTCTTGGAGCTCCTTGGAGACTGAGGTCCTCACACTCCACGGTTGTGGGCTTTCCCTCAGGGCTTCCAAGCTCCCCGTGGGCAGGAGGGCCAGGGTGGCCTGCATTGGCTGCCTGCATCTCCCTTTTTTAGGTCTGTACTTCAAAGGAGGGAGATGGCAACATCTCCTCCTCCACCTGATGCCTAGCACCACGCTCTGGCTTCTGGGGAGAGGCTAGGCCAAGACACACAACTCACACTCCACCTGGGCCCGGGCCAGATGGAGTGTGGCTGCCACTAACACACCCGGGGGTGCAGGTGCTTCTGCAGCACCCAGGTAGGCTTCCACCCTCCTACCCAGGACCTGCCCCTTCCGCCTTCCTACCCCAGGAAGGAAGCAGGACATGCTCATTTGTCTCATTAGGCAGCAGGCCCAGGAGATAAAGCGCTTGGTCAGACACCCCCAGTGCTGAGCGCAAGGAGCATCAGAGAGAAGTCGCTCCTGGAAGGCCAGCACCCAGGTTCCTGATGGCACCAGGCTCCTCTTTCTGGAAACTCATTCCTGTTCAAAGTGGCAAAAAATGGGACTCATAAACCTCTTGCCACAGCCTATGGATGGACACAGGACGTAAAGCACCTTGAAAATTCTACTACGGCACAAGTAAAACAGCCTTGCCCCAAATACAGCCTTGCCTAAGTTAATTATTAAAATATAAAGGGAAATAACTTCTTTTCACATTCTTGATAGAGAAAGCAACTACAAAAATGTTATTTCCTCTACCAACAGAAACCCAGCCTTCTTTTAAGCTAAAATTACATAATAATTTAAAAGATCATCTTTTAAAAATAAGCATATAATGTCGATTTTTGTAAAATGGCAACTTGTAGTTTGTGAATTCTGGGAAGCACGAGGTCATGACTATGCTTTCTGGCCTTCCCTCCCGCTCTGCCCGCAGCCAGGGTGGGTGGGCCAGCAAGGGGCTGTGCCAGAGTCCTCCCTCCCCCTCGGCTTCCCCTCCCCCTTTTTAAGTATAACAGTAGGTTTTTCCAACTAGAACTTTCATCTCTTGGTGTCTATGCCCCCAGAAAAGTCAACAGTCAGACAGCAATGATGATAGTGGCATTGTTTCATGTTTTAATCCATCTCGACTGGTGTTCACTAAACATTGACCACATGCAGGTCTCTCCTGATGCAATCCTCCTCCCTCGCAGATGCACAGCCTCCTGGGAGGAGGACACAGTACGCAGACAATGGTGAAGCACAGCCGAGTGCGTGTGGGCGTCGGTGGGAAGCGGCTCCTGAGGCTCTGTGGAGGAGGGCCTCCCACGCCAAGTGAGGGTGTCAGATTTTGTCCTGTGCCCGCAGGAGACCCGCAGATGGATGCTGAGTGGGAGAATGAAGTGAATCCTGCTGGGTTTAGAAACGTGGCAGTATGTTCAGTATGTGAGATCACTTATGGGGAAAGATTGGCAGAGCCAGACTCAGAGGGCGCCTGCGAGGGCCTGGCTAGGGCGGGGACCCCAGCAATGCCAGGGAGGAGCTGACCTGAGAGATCTGGGAGAAGCTATTGATGTATCTATACGTAATCTGTGTCTGTCGGAGGAAAGAAGTCTGGGATGAAGCTGGGGCTTGCTGTGTGAGTATGGCAGAGTGGTGGCAGAATGATCATGAGTGGGGAAGTTGGCATCTTGCTATCAGATTAGGGAACCAGCTAGAACGATGAATAAAAACGTTACTGACAATAATAGCTAATATAGAGAGGCATTTTGATTCCAGAAATCTTGGGAGGTTGAATGTCTGGGCTACAGCCTTCCTGCTGGCTTGTGTCAGAGGACCTGGTAGAAGCCAGGCTCATGGTGTCCTTCCCCCACCCACCCCACCCACCCCACCCACTCACTCTTCCCAAAGCCTGGCTTGCTGGCCACAGTTTCCCCAGACACTCTCTACACCCCTGGCCTCGGGGCAACAGCTCTCTGGCTCAGCCTGTCTCTGACCTTTGGGGTCCTTCTCTGGGTCCTCTGCCCTGTTTCTTATTCCCCTGTAACCGCAGGCGTGTCCTACACTGCTGGTCATTCCAAAGGGTTTGCCCGGGAGGTTCCACTCACAGTCGAGGTTTCAGTGACAATCTACAGAGCAGTGACACCCAAAGAGAAACCTTCAGCTTACACCTTTCCTCTAATTCCACAGACAGCTAATTGCCACACACACCCCGAAAACAGGACACATTGCCAAAGGAACTACCGTCTTTTCCCACTAAATCCACCTCTTCCTCAGCGCCACCCACCATTCACCCAGCCTCACAGCTGGGATTCCAGGGGCTGCCCTGGCTGGATCTCTCCCTCCCACTGACATTTCTATCAGCTTCAGATTTTTCTCAGGGTGACCCCTCTGCCCCACCCTGGACCCAGGTTGGCTGCCATAGACCCTGTCCCCTCTCTCTGTCCCATCTCAGAGGAATCTGTGTTACAGGAGACCCTGGCAGGACTCTCTTTTGTTGAGGACAGTGGTCTTAATGGGGGGGTGGCTTTACCTCCCAGGGGACACTTGGCAAGTTCTAGAGGCATTTTTGGTTGGATGCTACTGCCCCACGACAGTTGTCTTGCTCAAAATGGAGTAGTAGTGCCCTGGATGATCATCTGTGGTCTAGAATAAAGTCCACTATGGCACCCAAGACTTTACCCATCTGTGAACTGGCCCATACCTTTGCCTTTGGCTTTGCCTCTTATGGCCAGCAGCACGGATTTGCCTGTAACTCCCTGAGGTGGCTGCCCACTGAGTCTTCTCCCTAGCTGTCTCTTCCTGTCCCTCCCTCATGCCTTGTTGCGTGAATAACATCTCCTGCACTCTTTGAGATTCATTGCAGGCCATACCCCTGCGTGAAGTGTTCCCTGGAACTCTGGTCTCCTTGCCCTCACAGTACCTGTACAAATATATTTTTTGCTATTTATGTACCTGTCTGCCAACTAAACTGTGAGATTCCTTATGATGGGATTATGCCTTTGACAAATCTAGTGTCCCTTGCTCCAGGCATGCAGTCGACATTCAAAGTGGATATTAGATTCATTGATTTCAGTTCAACAATGAATGAGTGAACCAATGAATGAATGGATGAAGTGAATAAAACCCGTATTTCAGTATTTACATCCAGAATATATCCTGCTTTATGGTACAAATGCTCCACAGTGGACAACTTACATTAAATAAGTAAACAGCAGCTACTTAAGTTGGAAACCAGCGCTTTATTTATTACAAAAATGTATGATGCTTGTCAAGCTGAAGGACATTTAGTTGAATATTATCATACTTTATTAAATTGTCAAGCCCATGAAAACTGTTGGGAGGGGAAAAGTGCATATGAAATAAAATGTGACCAGCTTGGAAATGTCAAATAATTATTATGTATTGTTATAAATTATTATAGTTCTTTGAGTTTCCATTACAAGTAAAGGCACTTAAGCTTCAGGATGTGGGTGCAGTTCTGCCAACAATCAGCAGTGTGATCTTGCATGAAGTCTTTCGTTCTACCCTTCAGTGTTCTCATCTTCAAAATGAGGTCCTCATTATATCTAGGGCTCCTTTTTAAAAAAATTTTATTAAATCCAATGATTCTTATTAAATGTATTAATTTTTATGCTTAAGTCTATGTATGAAAGGGCCTTTCACGTATTTACCAATTTCTGTTAGTTACAGATAAAGGAAGGAAGTGGATTTAATGAGGTGACAGAGGTGTAACTGAATGGGTATAAATGCCAAATCATTGGAAGAGAAAATTGAGTTCCTGCGTTGGGCTCACTGATAAGGGAATTCATAACTTAAACAGCCAGGAGTAAAGTCCATCCAACTCACAAATGGAGAAACCAACTGTGTCTGTATACATGGCCAGCTGGATTGAATACACAAATCCAGAAAGTCAGGAGGACTTTTCATCAGTTTTGAGGAACTTCAGTGGCTGTGGTTAATCTTCATTATATTTCTGAGGCAAAGTGAATGCTTGCCTGGACAGAGCAATAGTGAGTAGTGGGTTCTGAGGGCTTCTGAACACCAGGTCTGTGTTGGAAATGGCTACATGCTGTCTCCTGATGCCTGTTGCATAGAAAAGACGCACCAAGTATGGGATGCCCAGTGAGGAAATCTGGGGTTGAATAAGTATGGGGGCTGCTGTATGTCCTATTTTGCTCTTGCAGATTCCGAATCCCCATGAATATATTAAAGACTCTGAGAATGCCTGCAGCAAAGTGACCTGCTAAAGTATTTACGAAGTAGTTTACTTAAACCAGATTTTCAACAACCCTTCAGTCAAGTTCTACTCAAACTCTATCAACTCTGTGTCATCTCTGTGCAATGATTGAAGTATAGAAATTGCTGGTAAATATTTAGAAATTTTTACAGAAACTTGACATTGCTCCAACATTCATAGGTGACATCAGGGGACTTGTCTCAATGAGCAGGTAAAGACCAGCTCAGGTGTTGTCACACTCGGTGGGGAGCTGCTTATGATGTGAGCTGTAAACTCATCCTGTGCACAGGAACCAGGTTCAATGCACAGTCTTTGACGTTGCTTTATCTACTATAGCACAAGCTGGCACATCTGAGAAAATGAGAGCATTTATTGTATGCAGTCTTATTTTTACAATAATTTTAATTTTAAATCAAGCCAGTGTCAATACTATTAACTAAGTTAACTTTAAGTGAAATTTGTATTATTTATTATTAATCCTAATTTGCTAACAACAAAACATATTTTATTGAATTATTATTATTATTAACCAACAAAAACACACCTTATAAATCAAGTGGGATGATGGAATTGATTCTGAAGCAATGAAGACCAAAAGAGTTTGTCCTTGTTTTACCAAGAAAGACTATTTCTAATGAACAGAGGTCCTCAATTTACAATGGTTTGACTTAAGATTTTTTTTTGACTTTATGATGGTGTTAAAGCGATGTGCTCAGTAGAAACCATACTTCAGTACAGTGTTCAATAAATGCATGAGATATTCAACACTATTATAAAACAGGCTTTGTATGAGATGATTTTGCCCAGCTGTAAGCTAATGTAAGTTTTCTGAGTACGTTTAAGGTAGGCTAGGTGTATCGTGATGGTCAGTAGTTTAGGTGTGTCAACAACCCCAGTGTGAGCAGGCATGATCCAACCTCATGAGGGCCTGAGAACAAAAGGAGGAGGAAAGAGGAATTCATCTCTTTTTTTCTTGCCTCTTTGCTTGTGCTGGGACCTCTCATCTCATCTTCTCTTGCCCTTGGTTTACACTGCCAGCCCTCCTGGTTCTTGGGCCTTCTGACCTGGACTGAATTAAATCACCAGCTCTCCTGGGTCTCCAGCTTGCAGATGGCAGATGGTGGGACTTCTT
Organism: Mirza zaza; assembly: GCA_008750895.1. Taxonomy (NCBI): domain Eukaryota; kingdom Metazoa; phylum Chordata; class Mammalia; order Primates; family Cheirogaleidae; genus Mirza; species Mirza zaza. The sequence continues at coordinate 18,917 of VSMD01082245.1, forward strand.
GGCCTCATAATCATGTGAGCCAAGTCCTCATAATACATCTCTTCTTACATATGTGGATGTGTTTATATAGCTACACTCCTATCAGCCAATAGGAGATATATATGTATATGCTTGTATAGGCTCTGTTTCTCTGGAGAGCCCTGACAAATACACTCCCAAACTGTTAGCTGACTTAGGCAGTGTGTTTAAAGATGGGAAGATTGATTAGAAAAATGGACCCAATTCTCTGCTGCTTCCAGCATCTAGGCCCTTTGCAGGTCCTTCCAGCAAGAAATGGAGTCCATTTTCCCTCTCTGTGAATATGGTTTGGCCTTGTAACATGTGGCCAATCGAATGTAGGGGAAGTAAAACTGTGTCAGTTTTGCTCCGAGGTCCCAAGGGGCCTTGCGTCCTTCTCCCTTGGACCTCTGCCCAGCCTGGGCTAGAGCTCTCATGTCTCCATCACCTCCCCTGTGCCAACTGCCTGCCCACTCTCAAACAAGTGCCGCCTCCCGGCACAGCCAGCTGCTAGCTAGACAACCAGCTGAGAGTAGCTGCCCAGGGAAGCCCAGACATGCTGGACTGAGTCATGCCCAGGGGTCAGAACTGACTAGGGGACCCCAAGACATCAGAACAACAGTCAACACTTGTCTTAAACCCTTAAGTTTTTGGATAAAGTTATAAAAATTGTGAACTGTGTAAAGGTTGAGGTGTCACAGTTGAGATGCTTTTTTGTATGATGTGATAGCATGGAAGCTGGTCACAAAACTCCTCATATTGGGTACTGATGCATGACGCTTATAGGCGAGGAAAGTTCGGACAAGAATGTTGAAACTTTAGGACAAACTCTGAGTTTTTCTAGAGGTGAAAAGCCAGTTTGGTTCCAACTTTTCTGTGATGTGAATTGAACAGCCAGACCTGCTTAACCATATGTCACCTTCAGTATTTTCAGTGGTACTAATACTTCCGTGCAAGGAAGAAATGCAGCATGTATTTTAATGGCAGGGGAGATTGAATGGCAGAAGTAAAAGTTAGAAGAGTGCAAAGACAGAGTTTCTACTTATTGTTATGACATGTTCTATGTTTTAATAACAATTATTAATGAAGTATGTGATAAACTTGGTCTTGTGCATTTGGGAAAAGTTAATGCTAAAAACCTTACAAATGTGATTTTTTTACATCAGATTTCTACCAAAGAAAAAGTTATGCATGGGGAAATATGTGGATCTGAAACTCATTTATTTCAACAAATGATAAGTTAAATTTAAATATAACCTTATATGATAAGTTGTCAGGACTATTTTGAAACATCAATGATGATTTCTTAAGATAATAGCCTGACTTGGTTCATTCTGGATGAAAGCTAAAATGAATATCCTGAACCAGCTGAAGTTATATACTTTGGTAAGACTAGTTTCTCTACTATGAGTGTTATTTGAACAAAGTATAGAAACTGTTTGGATATCTCCTGTCTTCTGCAAGTAGCATTGTCATTGATTCGACCTAGTTTAATAAGTTAGCAAGCAATCTTATTTGTCACATAAAAGCTTGAAATATTGAGATATACAGTATTCATTCAAAGTCTGCATTTAGTTGTTTAATATGGGAAGCTACCATTTCATTAATAACTTTTTCTTTAGTTACAATTGCAGAGCAACAGTTATGAGTATAATAATTTTCTACACTAATCACCTATTTGCACACTCTCAAAAAACCCAGTTTTTTTAAACCTGTTCTTCCCATATTCAGTTTGTTCTGATTATATTTCATTATGTTTAATTATGTAACATGTAATTTTATGTATATTTAATTTGGTAATAAGAAAGGTTTGGGTTAATATTTTGTGTTTCTTTGTAGTTTTATTAACTTTCTTAATAATTCATTTTAATTGTAGTTTTGCATTATTGCATTTTACAAAAGCATCTTTCTGCAATGATTGGAGAAAGAAAAAAAGATTCTTTACCACATATAATTTAGAACACAAGACCACACCCACCCTTTTAAATAATATGATTTATTTCATTTTCTGTATACTTTTACATGTTTAAAAAAAATTAGTTTAAAAAATCCCCATGTATTCTGTTTTCCACATCTCAAGTTTCCACATTTCTCATTCCCCAAAGGTAATTATTGTTACCAATAACTTCTAAATCCATCAGGAAGGGCTTTAAACATATAAGAGCAGATACAGGTATATATTCCTATTTTTCCCATCTATACACATGTTGTACCATATAGCGACACTGGGCTGCATCTTGCTTTTTAAGTACTTAGTGTTATATTTTGGTGTATATATATTATTATATGGAGACCTTTATGATATTGAATATCACAGTGGCTCACTAGGATAAACAGTGCTGCCAGGGATCATCCCATACCAAGGTCTTCCCAGGGTTTTTGTTTGCTTAAGCACGAATCATCTCAAACCCACATAGAGTCCTTGTTCCCTAAGGTGAGGATCTTCCTATACTCATGGCATCCAAGGGTCCTTGTTCTCTTTGGAAGACATTTGGGTAAACCATAGTGACTTGCCTCACACCTGCTGTTGGATGCTCTCCTGGATAACACAACAGAAGTTGTTGGGGTTCTTGCTGGTCTACATCTCTCCAATCCTGCAACTCACTCCCTGACATGCTATAGTTTGCTGAATAATGGTCTGCAGGGATACCAGGTCCTAATCTCTGGGTCCTGTAAATGTTTCCTTATTTGGAGAAAACATTTTTGCAGGTGTGATTAAGTTAAGAATCTTGTTAAGGGGAGATTATCCTGGATTATCTCTCTGGGCATTAAATCCAATCACATGTATCTTTGTAAGAAGGAGAAAAGGGAGATTTAACTTCAGACAGAAGAAAAGGAGGCCATATGACCACAAAGGCAAAGACTGGAGTGATGTGGCCACAAGCTGATGAATGCCAGCAGACACAAGCAGAAAAATGCAAGGAATGAATTTTCCTCAGAGCCTCTGGAGGGAGTCGGCTCTGCTGACGTCTGAATTTCAGCCCAGTGATACTGATTTTGGAATTTTGGTGTCCAGACTGTGAGAAAATAAATTTCTGTTGGTTTGAGCCACTGAATTTTTGATAATTTGCCACAGGAGCCACAGGAATCTAATACACATTCCTACTTGGGTCCAGTCATGTCCTGTGATTCCTGCTTTCCTGGGACGATCAGGCTGCCCATTGCTTTTTGGCCATCCTCACTGGTGCTGGACACTAGTCACATTATGAAATCCACCAGCCATGTGCAAAACACCTGTGAATGTTACTGGGGTGGGGTCAGTTCTTTTGTTTACACCGCCTCCCCATCTCTTATGCTTTAATGCCTCTGCCTCCACAATCTCTTCTCTCCAACCTTCACAAATGCTAGGAAGACAGGCACTTTTCACTTCCCTTTGCCTCCCACCAATTTGCATGTCCCATGAAGCTCATCAAGATGCTGATAAGTGTCTGTTTACAGGTCGTGGAGACATTCTATACATACTCCAGGGCACAGTAAAATAGTTTTAGGAAATCTAAAGTTCAAAATGCTGACAAGAAAAATGGATGGCCATAAACAAAGGGAAACATAAGCCCCTTCTTTTAAAAAAATACACATAAAATTTACCATATTAACCATTTTTAAGTGTACAGTTCAGTAATGTTAACTACAGGCCTATTGTGCAACAAATTTCTAGAACTTTTTCATCTTTCAGAACTGAGACTATACCCATTCAACAACAACTCCCCATTTCTCTATGCCCTCCTTGCCCCAGCTCTTGGAAACCATCATGCTACTTTCTATTTCTGTGTGTTGGACTAATTTAGGTACTTCATATAAGTGGAGTTATACAGTATTTGTTGTTTTGTGACTGGCTAATTTCAATTAGTATAATGTCTTCAAGGTTCATTGTTGAGGAAAGATGTTGAGGAATAATTGAGGTGTGGCTCATAAGATTATTATTTTATTGTATCGCCCAATAGCTATATTAAAGACAGAAATGATTTCAGGAGTTTAGCAGGGCTTTGCCCTAAAGGAATATGTGAACTTGTTAGTTTGAATATCAAAGGCTGCCTTGCCTCTGGATGGTGTCTCAAAGGTCTGGTAGTGGATGTATTCCAAGAGGGCTTCTGATATCTCAGACCTGTGGTGCCGCTCTGTTTTTGAAA
>VSMD01082249.1:0-17702 GCA_008750895.1 Mirza zaza
AAACAAGGTCACCACCGTTCGCCTCGGCACACCAGGCCTGCCGATTCCATCCAGGAAGTAGCTGCCTCCAGGAACAGCAGTGGGGCCGGGGCAGGTCAGGGAGGTGGGAGGGGTCTCAGCTCAACTGTGGAAGGCACCGGAGGGCCCGGGAGGGAGGTGGGACGTGGCATCACATTTCACCTAAGTCCACCCACTCACTTAACAAGTGCCCACGGTGTGGCCCCTCAGCGGGCCGGGCCGCGGGCTGCGATGATGCCAGGGCGGCTAGTACTCACAGTGTGCCCGCACTCTCCATGCCTCGTCTCACTCTGTCTTCACAGTGTCCCCATGGGGCAGCCACCATCATTGTCTGTTTTGTGTTTGAGGAAATGGGGCCCAGAGAGGGTAAGAACCGTGCTCTGGGAGTCACAGAGTGAGAAAGTGGCACAGCCGAGATTTGAACCCATGCTGCCAACTCCCGACTCCTGAGCCATGCTTGTAAGCACTTCCCAGTGGCACCTGCCGTGGAAATCCGACCCTGTCCGCCCGCGGGACACGGGCTTGGGCATTCTCTGGGCAGCCACTCTGTGCTCAGCCCTGTGCTGGGGGCTGGGGTACAGCCAGGAATCGGACCCTCCCGAGCTCAGGGAGGGGCTCCAAGGCCCCAGCACAGGCCCCAGCTGTCCAGATGGACTTGAGGAGCCCGCAGCCTGCCAGCTTGGTGCCAAGCATGGAGTTCCACCACTCCGTGTCCAGGAAGAGGGGTTTTGGAGCTCACTCCAGCAGCCAGTGCCCGGCTCCTTCCCCGGGGGCCTCTCTTGCTCTCTTGGAAACATTCTGGCTCACAGACAGCTGTGACTGTAGTCCAGGCCCTTTCGTCTTCAGGGTGGAGCCAGCACGTGTCACCAGTCCCTGCTGTCACAAACTGGGGCCTTCCCGAGAGGACAGAAGCCATGACCAAGCTTGGCTGGGCCTCCACATTCTTTAGACCGTATGTTTCTTCTCCCAGCCCAGGGCTGGGGGCTTTATGAAGCCTTCTGTGCTGCAGCAGAGAGAGGTTAAGAGACTGGCCTGAGGTCACTCAGCAGGTCCGCAGGGCAGATGGGTCTAGAATTCATCCTTTATCTCTAGTTTCTGTCCATGGTCCTCCATCCTAAGTGGTCTCTTGCAAAGTACATCTTTCCTTCAATTCCTGAACTTATAACCTAGCCTGGACACAAATAAAGACATATTAGGTAAAAAGAACAGGGTTTTCTTAGACCTCTCTGTGTTTTTCTCTTATTAATGTTTAATCTTCCCTGTAATCATCCACCCATCCACTTATTTGTTTCATGCAGTCATTTGGTCATTCGACTAAAGAATACAAAGCAGCCACTCTGTTACCAGGAAGTTACCAGGAAGTAGAGGCCCAGTCTTCCATGAACTCACAGCCTCGCCAAGGGCCACGGTGTGGCAGGGGACAGTGGGAACACTTACAATATTTACTACACAATGTGATTGGATTGTATCAAAAGCATAAGCAAATTACTATTGAAGTACAGGTGACCAGGTATAATAACTAACTACCGGGAGAGTCAGGGAAGACTTCACAGAGGAGGTGACATTTGACCGGGACCTTGAAGAGCCAATAGTTTGCTAAGCAAATCATGCAGGAGATTGATATCCTGGGTGGAGGGACCTACATGGTCAAAAGCACAGCTGTATGCAAGACCTGTTTAGGAAGGAGACGGGGCAGAACCAGCTAAAGGAAATGACAACAGCTCTCATTTATCGTTTGCAGTTGTGTGTCCAAGTGTGTGGCATCCATTTAATCTTCACAACAAGCTTCTGAGGTGTCATTCTCCCCATTTTACAGATGGAGAATTTGAGGCTCAGAACAGGGAAGGCACTTGCCAAAGGCTACATAGCTAGTAAGAGGAAAAATCAGGATTCAGATCAGGTCTCCATGACATTTGTCCCCTCCACTCCTCCCTCTCAGGTTGAAATGCTACGATGAGGACAGGCATGCCAAGAGACTCCAACCTATCCCAGAATCTGCAATGAGGTGGCCCGGCAGCCTGGTGGAGGACATTTCCAAGTTCTCGTCTAGGTTGCTTTCCTTGCCCCCCTTGCCGGGACTGAAGTCTTGGGCCCTGGCATGGCAGGAGCCACTCTGCAAACCCTCTCTCCATCCATCCGTGTCACGCAGGCCTTGTCTCAGCTGATCCCCAGTTAAAGAGGGCCCTGGGGAGAACAGACATCACCTCATTTCCACGGATGTCGCTGTGCACGGAGATGACACCTTGTCGACAAGCAAAGGGGCCTCCACAAACGCAGAGGAGCCAGGGTGCTGACGGGTGCGTTCTCCGGAGCCAGACAGGGTGTAATTACAGGCCAGCTCTGTAATGAGCAGCGCGGGCTGGCTGTGGGAGGGAGGGCGGTCAGCGCTTGGGCCGCAGGGGGCTCCGGTGGGGCCACCAGCTCAGCGTCTAGCTGTCTCCAGACCACACATGTGTCGGCCCTCCAGGGCTGAGAGGGAGATGGGAAAGAGAAGCATGTCGCACGCTGGCCGAGCACCAGAGCTCAGCTGGGACCCTACCTCTGTCTCTCATGCAATTCTCCCGCCAGGCGGGAGAAGCAGGTGTGATTCACTCTCTTTCACAGAGGGGAAGACGGAAGCTTCCAGAAGTGAAGCAAAGTGCTCAAAGTTCACACACCTAAGAACAGTGGAGGGGGCTTCACACTCAGGGTTAGGGGGATCTGAAGCCTGTTTTCCTGCCGGGGAGATGAAGGGAGATGAAGGGAGAGGTGGGGCTGTCCTGGGGCTGAGAGAGAGACCAGGAGAAACAGGAAGTGGTGCGACTGGGCGTGGGCGAGAGGGACCAGTATATGCAGGACAGGAACTCTAAGCATTATTTAGGACATTAAAGCACAGGGTCATGTCAGAAATCTGAGTGGCTTGGGGACATCAGGACTATGAATTTGAACTCTTGATTTTGCCTTTCTTTTTTGTCTTCCTTTGCTTCTCTTTGAGGTCTAAATCCCTAGGAAAGTAAGCCGCTCCTGGGCCTCTTGTCGACAGAGGGCTGCACCCAGCTGTGTCCCAGATCGCCTCCTCCTACGGTCCTCAGAAAACCTCTCCCCGCGCGTCTTCCTCCTTGGAGTACCCGGGGCTTCCCTAGGCAGAGAGCCATGTTTCTTGCCCGGGCTTTGGGCCTGGTCAGAAGGGATGGCAGTCGGCAGCGGCCTGGAGACACCGTGTGGGCCGAGAAGCTATGACTAACCTCTCGAGCAACTGCGGGGCCTCGTGCCACAGGAGCTGCCGCCAGGGCAGACTCAGCATTCTCAGCCTCTCTCGGCAGCATCACCTGCTTCTGACTTACTGTGGGGCCTGCCCAGGGGACTGTGGGTGCAGCTGCCTCCCTGTGCTCATGTCACGGCCTCCGCCCCAAGCCTGGCTGGAGTCCAGGTCTCCCGGCCTGGCAGGAGCCCTCACACTGCATTCTGGGCATGCTTCGGGACTCACGAGGAGGCTTCCTACTTGTGAAACGCCCACTCACAAGCAGACGCACCTTACTGTGTCCAAAGCCGGCGAGCAAAGTTTAGAGCATGACAGGCTGTTTCAAATCCTGGCCTTGCCACTTATTGGCTACGTGAACTTGGGTGTTCACTTTCCCCACTGGGAGCCAGCGTTTCCCCATTTGTAAATTGGGAGTGACACCACCCCTCACTGTTCATAAGCTGGGTAAGACCTGGGGCTCTCCCTCCAAACCCTGGCTCTGCTGATGCCAGCAGTGCTGACTTGGGTGCCTTATTTGACCTCTCTAAACCTCAGTTTCCTCATCTATGAAATGGGGGTAGTGATCCTATCTAATTCACAGTATTGTGGTGAAGATAAAACGAGATGATCCAGGTGCCAGCTGAAGTTCTGGGACAGCCATGCAACAGCCTTCCACCAAGCACCTGGCACAGCCTGGAGCTACAAAGACCTTGAGGATCTCAAGCCACTGACCTTTTACTCTTTTCTAAGAACACAAGCCATTCAAGTAGTTTTCTTTCATCATCCACGAATGAGAAAAGCTGTTGTCACATTAGCTCCCAAACAGCTCTCTCTCCAAAATGAGAAATTTCCAGTGACAGCAGCTAAGGGAACATAGGCCCACCAGGCGGGCTGTCTGCCAGTGTCCCAACTAACAACTCTGCAAATGTCACCTAGCAGGTCTTCCCCACCCCGGGGTTGGCTGGCAAGGGCAACGGCCGCCTCCACTTCTGCAGAGGGGCTCTTGCGACGTACCAGCAGACTGGCTGTAGGATGGGCACCTCCAGGGACACGGTGGCGTTGAGGGGCCAGAAGAACGTTGGTGTTGACAGAGATGGGAAAGGACCCCGTGTGTTTGGTTCTTAGAGTCTCTGACCATATCTGGTCGGCCCCGAGGCTGCTTTTGCCTTGCTGTGAAGGCAGAAGCAGCTGGCGTTGCCATGGTGACTGGGCAGCATCAACTTCCAGCTCCCCTCTGAATTTTCTATAACAACAGCAAAGCCTCTGACACGTGTTTGCAAAGTGAGAGCCACGAGCAGAAAATTATGCCAGGGAACTGCGGGCAGCTGTTAAGGAAGGTGGCCATATCTCCTACCTCCTTGGTTAACCACGGATGTAGCAGAAAGGCACGGGACTAACCCAGCTCCGAGCCCGAGAGAAAGAAACGCTGGCAAGACTAGCATGTGTGGAGATGGAGAGGACAGGGACCACTGTTCCCGGACGCACGCACCGGCCGTGCTCGGTCGGCTCCGGCTCCGGGCGTGGGAAGAGAGAAGGGACCTGCTGTCAGTAGGGCGGGAGTTCCTGGGACCCAGGGTGGGCGGGCTTCGTGGAAGGGCGGTCTTCAGCAGATTAAAGTAAAATAAAACTTCCGGTTCCCAGAAGGTTTGTCGAGCGCTTTTCGCGTGGACCCGTACCCGGTGACAGGAGGGTGGCTCGCGTTTATCGTGGCGCCACCTCACAGGGCCCCTGTCTGGGCCTGCCGCGGCCCCGGCAGCCGTGCGGTTCATTCAACAGCTGTAGCAGCCACACCGGTAAAAGTGGGAATAAACAGCTAAAACTCATTTTAATCATGTATTTTATTTACCCTTATTATACTTGTAAAAGCTTATCATTTCAACATGGAATGGATACACAAATGATTCATGTGATGTTTTATATGCTTTTCCTTCCTAACTCTCAGAAATCTCCCGTGTCTTTCACCTTCACAGCACATCTCAGCATGGACTTGCACACCTAAGTGCTCCGTGGCCACATGTACGAGTGGCTGCCACGCTGGGCGCCGCGGCTCTGGACGCGGGAGGTGGCGGCGCGGCCGTGCGATGCTGCCTTTCCTCCCCGCGAGTGTGCGAGGGGAGACGGAGCAGGCCGGGAGCTCGAACCCCGGGCTGAGACTGGCTACAGGTCTCCTCACTAAGCCCAAGCTTTCGATGGCAGCAATCTCATTTTCTCTTCCTCTGTACTCTCCTCAGCAGGGAGCAGGGCACTGGGAAGTTAGTAGGCGTGAAGGTTAATTTTACGCGTCAACTTGGAGGGTGTTTCGAGGAGCTGAACTGTAGCTCAGTGAACTTTGAGTAAAGCGGAGAGCCCTGCACGACGAGGGTGGGCTCCTCCAGCCAGCGAAGAGCTGAGTGGAACAGAAAGGCCGGCTCCGAGCAAGGGGGAATTCTCCCGCAGAGCCTCGGCGTCGGCTGCGCCCTCGGCTCTCCCGGGCCTCCAGCCCACGCCGAGGCTCTGGGGCTAGCCGGCCTCCTTCATGATGTGAGCCCGTTCCCGAGAGTGAATCTCTCTCCATATACATGTGCACATCCTGTTGGTTCTGCGTCACTGCAGAGCCCTGATTAATACAGCAGATTTTCATTAGCTACTTCTTGGATAGGTAGGAGAAAAACGAGCTTATGTTTTCTGTAAGAGTCAGGGAGAAATGCAGTGTTTAAGGAAGGCAAGGGGCAAGCTCCAAACGGCATTTGGAGGGGATCCCTCTTGCTATAAGATATTGGAGATGCTGGAATTGACACAAGACGGGGAGATGGCTTTACATCAGACCCCGTGGAGGCATGGGGCGGGCCAGGCTGGGTCCCAGCGGCCCGGGCAGGGCGAGTGAGGTGGGGGTGAGGGCCTGACCCTCAGAGCAACTCTAACTAGAACCAGCTGGAACTGGCCGCATGGGGGGAGCCCAGGAGGTGGCAGAGAAGCAGTCAGCTAAGCAGCTGGGCGTGGCCCTGGAACACAAACAGGAGCAGCCCAGAGAGGGGGAAGGTTCCGGTGAACAACGATAAATTCTTAATGGGACCCTGCCTGACCGTGCTTAGTCGCTGGGCACCTAGGGGGAAATGGGCCGATTACAGAGAGGAACATGGAACCTGGGACAAGGGGGAAGGGTCCTAAAGGAAGCTCTGAGAGAGACAAGCTCCCCTGAGAGAGGAGCAAGGCCTGGATGTGCCTGGGGCTCCAGCCCTGGGAGGTGAGAGACCAGGAGCCAGCGGTGGGGGGAGGGGGAGGGGTGGGCAGGCAGTGTCACATAGAGCCCCCCAAGGAGCAGAGGCTCATTGCTAAGAACCCCCCTCTGCTCAGGGGACATGGAGTGCAGTGAACTGAGCCTGAGTGCCTTGACCTTGGCTGATGACTTCACTTTTCTAAACTGAAGCTTTTTATCTGTAAATTGTGGGTAGTGATTGCCTCCCCACAATTACTGTAAAGATCAGATGAGGTTACAGTTGCTAAGCATGAGGCATTTAGTAAGTGCTTAATAAACAGCTTAATAAACCACCAGGTGTGGTGGCGTGCTTCTGTAGTCCCAGCTACTCAGGCGGCTGGGGCAGTAGGATCGCTTGAGCCCAGGACTTGGAGGTTGCTGTGAACTATGATGACGCCACTGCACTCCAGCCTGGGCAACAGAGCAAGACTCAAAAAAAAAAAAAAAAAAAAGGCAGATAATGACAACCACACAGGGTTATTGTGCAGACTAAATGGAATAATACAGGTAAAACTTGGTACACGGCGAGTGCTGAATGAATGTGACTCATTTTGAGATGACGTGGGGAGGACTTAAATGAATGACAGCAGCCACTGCTTATCAGGCATGTGAGGGGATCCCGGCCCCTTCTCTGCATTCTTCCCCATGACCCTCGCCACCTGCCTGGGAGACGGGGTTATTATTCCCCGTGACTGACAGATGGGGAAGTTAAGGGACGAGAGAGGAAGGGCGTACCCAAGGTCACACAGCTGAACGGCAGAGCCGAGAGGGCACCCGGAGTGCCGCGCCCTCTCCTGTCCTTGGCACCCTTGGAATGTGGAAGGGGACCTGCCCCTGCCAGCCAGGCCGGGCCTGCTCATGAGCACTTGAGAGCAGACGAGAGGAGGAGGGCAGCGGAGCAGAAAACATTGCTGGTCTGACCCTGGGAGGGCTCACTCTTGTCCTCATTTCCCAGATGAGGAAGGAACGTGAGGCTCAGCTGAGAGGAGGGCCCCGGCCAAGAGCAGCCAGCTCATGGGCACTGGGTGAGGAGCGGAGCCCCATCTGACTTTGAACTCGCCGAATGTGAGGTCTTGCCTCTGTCCAGAGCACCGTGGAGCAGGAGGAATAGTGGGCGGACGGGGGTGGGCAGGGAGGTTACCATGCCTGTCCCACCGGCATCTGAAGAGGTGCCTGGGGTGTTCAGGGGACCAGGATGCTGCTAAGTGGATTTCTGAATCCCACGTGGATCATGACAAGCGTTGGCTCCCCCCAGGAGAGGAAAGGGTCACCGGAGGGAGCCGGGACACACTAAGCCCACGGGTCTGTGATGAGTCTCGGCACGCTGGTTAGAACTGCGCGCCTCCACGTCGGAGTCACACCAGCTGCTCCGTCTCCCGCTGCAGTGCCGGCTCCTGGAGGCAGGAACTCGGCGTCAGTATCCCTGGCAGTTCGTACTGCCGGCACGAAGCCGCTGAACTCACATCCCATCCTCTGCTCCACACGTGGCCCCTGTTGCTCACTCTCCCCATACCCTTTGTTTTCCCTCAAAGAACATGTCCCTGCTAGACATCAGGTATTGATTTACCTATTGGCTTGCTGTCTGTCTCCATCACATGGGCAAGAATGTAAGCTCCATGATGAGAAACAGTCAGTCTGTCTTGCACATGGCTGGGAGCACCTAGTAGAGTTCTGGCACATGAATACTTACTGAATAAATGAATGAATAGTAGGCACTCAATATGGTTTTCTAAAACCAGTGATTGAGCGGGCACTGTATGCTCAGTGGTTACACATGTTACTGCATTTAATCCTCCTGAGCAGGTTTTGAGGAAAGAATTGCCTATCCTTTACACATCAGTCCAGAGAAGAGGCGTAACTTGCCCAGGGTCATGTGTCCAGTTGGTGACAGAAGTGGGATACAAGTTCAGTTCTGCCTGACTTCAAAGCCTGTGTCTATTCCACTTCTCCCAGCTGCCTCTAAGATAAAGGGGAAATCAGAAGAGCAGAATGCTCACTTCCCCGGAGAAATGTGTAGCCTCCTTTCCTGGTTAAGGCTAGCTCACAAGTTCATGATCTGGTCATCAGAGGAAAAAGACCAGCCAGGCTGACTTAAAGAAAGTGCCCAGCTGCATCTGTTCAGTGACCACCTCTAAGCTGTGGACAAGGAAACTGACCTCATCTGGGAATGCCTGGTCACAGCCCTGTTGCTTTCCGTTCTTGGTTTTACAGAGACTCAGAGGGGTGAGTTGACTTGCCCAAGGCCTCATAGCCAGCTCCCGGGAGAGAGCTAGGTAGAGATTTGATCTCAGCTCTGCTAGGTTCCAAAGCCTATGCTTTCCCAAGCTATTTCTCTTTATGTTTCATGCATGCATTGGCAAGTTCTGGAGTGAAATTGCAAAGCCATCCCATAGGCATCTGGTCTAATCCCATTCCCACAGGATTTTGCTCTCAGATCCTTGGCAGCTAATTTCAAATTCAGTGTGAATCTTCTCAGTGCTCACTGAGTTTTAATAAGAGCCTCTAGAGACTGAAACACGCTAGGGGTTTGATCAAATAAACCTGAGGAAAATTCCAGTATTTGGGCCCAAAGATTGGGTGCAGTTGATAACATAATCCTGTCTTCCCAGCACCACTTCCTTGTCCTGGAAATTACTCTGCCCCCACCCCAACCACTGCCTCTAGCTGAGGAAGCCATGTCTTATAGGACCCTGCTGTCCAATCAGTTGATTGGTCCAAACTGAGCCAATCATGGCACATCCTATCTCTAGCACAGTTTTGATTGGTCCAAACCAGACCAATCAGAGACCTTCTGTGATATTGGGATATAGTAAGAAATATATTAATTATATATACATATAAAAATATATATATTTGGTCTTCACCCTCCCTTCCTGGCATGGAGCACCTAAAACTCTTGTAGTTTCCCAGGTGATAGGGGTGATAGGAGCATCTTTGTTATAATGGTTGGTCTTAGTCCTTGATTCCAGACACAAGAGATTCTATAGGTTGGCGCAAAAGTAACTATAGTTTCGGATCATGAATTTTAAATCATTATAACTATGCTCAAACACATCTTTACTTATCAAAATAGGAACCATTGCATTTAGGTGTAGGAATCAACACATTTTTGCCAATGAGAAATAAATTTGTTTCTTCCTGTAGCATAAAAATCCATGAATTCTTGGGAAGTATTTTCTGCATCCTGCTGCATCCTGCTGGTTGTGGAAGTGTTTTCCCGGCAAAAAGTTGTCAAGATGTTTGAAGAAGTTGTAGTTGGTTGGTGAGAGGTCAGGTGGATATGGCAGATGAGGCAAAACTTCATGGCCCAATTCGTCCAACTTTTGAAGCATTGGTTGTGCGACATGTAGTCGAGTGTTGTTGTGGAGAAGAATTGGGCCTTTTCTGTTGACCAATGCCAGCTGCAGGCATTGCAGTTCTCATTGCATTTCATCTATTGGTTGAGCATACTTCTCAGATGATGGTTTTGCTGGAATTCAGAAAGCTGTAGTGGATCATACCAGCAGCAGACCACCAAACAATGACCATGACCTTTTTTTGGTGCAAGTTTGGCTGTGGGAAGTGCTATGGAGCTTCTTCTTGGTCCAACCACTAAGCTGGTCACCACCAGTTGTATAAAATCCACTTTCATCACACATCGCAATCCAATTGAGAAATGGTTCATTGTTATTGTGTACTAGAAGATGACACTTCAAATCAACAATTTTTTTGATTTTCAGTTAGCTCATGAGGCATGCCCTTATCAAACTTTTTCACCTTTCCAATTTGCTTCAAGTGCTGAACAACCTTAGAATGGTCCACATTGAGTTATTCGGCAACTTCTAGTGTAGTTGTAAGAGGATCAGCTTCGATGTCAACTTTCGATGCACGGCCACTGCACTCTCATCTTCAAGGCTCTCGTCTCCTTTGCAAAACTTCTTGAACCACCACTGCACTGTACGTTCATTAGCAGTTCCTGGGACAAATGTGCTGTTGATGTTGCAAGTTGTCTCCACTGCTTTATGACCCATTTTGAACTTGAATAAGAAAATTGCTTGAATTTGCTTTTTGTCTAACATCATTTCCATAGTCTAAAATAAGTATCAAATAAATAGCAGGTAATAAGTCATCAGCAAAAAACAAAGTGAGAGACGTGCATTAAAATGATGTATAACATAACCACATCTATTTAAGAATATATTACAATATCAAACAGCAAATTTCAACAATGCTAAAACTGCAATTACTTTTGCACCAACCTAATAAGACCCTTGGAATCTCCAAAGCAGTAAGATTGTCTGTATATGAGATAACTGGTGGCTGGGGTCTCTAAACAGCTTCAGGATGGGGCTGGTCACCAGAAAGACCAAGCCATGACTGGAGGGTTGGAACTTTCAGTCCTACCTTCTGACCTCTGGGGAGGGAAGAGGGGTTGGAGAATGAGTTGATCACTAATGGCCAATAATTTAATCCGCCATGCCTTTGTCATGAACCATCTATAAAACCCCTACACCATGGAGTTCGGAGAGCTTCCATCTTGGTGACCACGTGGAGGTCCTGACAGGGTGCTGTACCTAGAGAGGACATGGGGGCTCTGTGCCCCTTCCCTCGTAGCCTGCCCAATATAAGACTTCCATCCTGCTGTCCCTGAGTTGTATCCTTCCCAATAAAACGGTAAGTAAAGTGCTTTCCTGAGTTCTTTAAACTGTTCTAGCAAATTATCAAACTTAAGGAGGGAACCTGTAATCTATAGGTGGTAGGTAAGAAGTACAGGAGTCCCAGGACTTGTGATTGGCATCAGAGGAGGAGGGCAGTTTTGTGGGACTGAACCCTTAACTTGTGGAATCTGATGCTAACTCCAGGTAGACACAGTCAGAATTGAATTAAATTATAGGACACCCAGTTGGTGTCGGAGAGTTGGAGAACTGGCTATTGGTGTGGAAAATCCCCACACATTTGTTATAAGAAATATTCTGTAGGTAGAAACAGGTTGTACCTTCCCTAGAAATTTTTGAATGGAAACTGAGAGAAGAGGCTAGTCTCTCTCTAGTGATAGAATGTGCAAGATGTTTAACTTGAGAATCAAGATGTAATTAATTCTCAGAAAGATATTTGAGTGTCGAGACAACCTGCCTTGGGATTTTCAAATCATCTCAAAGAGGCATCATCTTCTAACTTCCTTAACTTGTGAAATTAGCATCCTTGGGCCACTTGGTCCCTATGGCATCTACATGGCACACTCTGTGTGCCCCAGGAACACAGGGGGAGCCCAGAGCCGTGGCCAAGGGGCAGACTCTGAAGTCAGGCCGTGTGAGCGTGAATCCCAGCCCTGTTATCTGCTGTGCATGATGCTGGCATGAACTAAAATAGAATCCTAAGGCCCCTGCTGACTAAATGGACCCCCTCTTGGCCAAGGGGACCCCAGAAAAACCTTAAAACTGAGTTCCCAGCTCTGATAGGATGGGAGGTTAGACACACCTCATTATACTCCTCCTTTGCTAATGGCCATTGGGCTTTCTTCCCAAGGGATAAACAGAAACCAATCTCCTGATCCAGACCAGCGTTCCTTCCTGATAAGAGACCACCAGCCCTGGAGTGGTTTTACCCAGTCTGCGGGGCACACACACAGAGGGTTTTTGTGTCTCTGTTTCACCTTTTGACATAAGGGGCTGCCATGTTCTGATCAGGGAACCCATAAAGGGGCATAAAGCTCACTTGTGCAGGTGCATATTTCTCCTTTCATAAATATTCATGACTCCTCCTGTAGTTTGTCAAATATACATATTTGGCCATTCCCACTCAGTATAAATTCCTGTTCCCATTGCCCCTGCCTCGAAGCATGTGCTCCTGGCTTCTGGACAGGGTGCTGCTTTCCAGCTTGTTGGAATGGCCACCCACAGGCTGCAATATTTTATGAGAAATAAAGTTCTCCTTTTCAAATGTATCAACTGCACCACTTTTTGCAGTTAACATTGGACAAATGACTTCTCTTCTCTGTGCCTCAGTTTCCTTATCTGAAAACAAGAAGGATCATAATATCATCTTTATGTAAAGCTGTGAACATTCTTTATATAAAGCTGTGAACAAGAGATAACACACTAGAAGTTACCCAGTAATAGTACGGTGCTATTATTAATAGCAAACATAGTAAACTTTCTTTGCTTCAAAAATTGTCAAGAACACGAGGCATTTAACTCCTTGCAGTCCCATGAGGCAGTGAGGGGTGGGAGGAGGTATCCTCTGTGGACACACTGTTTGCTGCCACAGACTGCTTCTGCAGGGGCTTTCTCCACAGAAACGCGGACCACACAGGGCCAGCCTCACTTTGGCCCTATGGTCCCCTCTGAAGGCTTTACCCCCAACCCCTTCCCTAGCCTGAGCTTCACCCAGCTGGCCCGGCATGGCAAAACCCAGAATTCTTGGCTGAGCCCAGAGCCCTCCCGTTGCCATCTGAAATCCACCCAAGAGAGGCCCCTCCCTCCCAGGCTGCTCCCTTCCCTCCAGGCCTCTGGGACACTTGTGCACCAGCACGCTCTGCCTCTGTGCACGTCCACACGCACGCACGGGCACACACGCAAACCCATGCCTGTTCACCCCTTGCAGGCACAGTCCTATTTATAGACACAGATGTACACATTCAAAGAATATATTTGTACTCTTGGGTCCAGGCCTCACACCTCACTCATGTGCACCCACAAACACGCTCCCCATCGGGCGCATGCGCAGAGGATTGTCTGTAAATGCCCATATTGTCTCTCACACACACACACACACACACACACACACACACACACACACACACACTCATGCGCGTGCACGCGACTCTGGTGTGGGACGGAATCTGACTGTCCCAGGGAGAACTTGCACCCCAGCCTGTGCAGAGTCGGGAGGGCAGGAGGAAGTGGCCCATGGTGATGGGCTGAGCAGGGAGGAGGCCTTGGCAGAAACTGCAATGGCTTCAGTCACAGAAAGGTGCAAGAAGGAGGTGGCTCTGCTTCTGTCCCTATACTAACAGCACCTCCTGCTGAGTACTCCCTCTGGGCCAGCCCTGTGCTCCGCGGATTGAGCCAAAAGACCTTCTTGGGGAGGCCTTCCCCAGCCCCCAGCCTGACCTTGCAAACCCCACCCACGGACACACACGAGCACAAGCAGCTCCTGCGCCCCCGCTTGTTTTCCCCAGTAGCACTTGTCAGCACTAAAACAATGAAGATGTTACCTTTAAAAAAAAATCTTATCCATTTTTCCCTCCCTTTAGAATACATGACCTGAAGGCAGGGCTTTTTTGTCCACTGCTTTACTTCCAACACTAGAGTGCCTGGCTTGTCACAGGCAACCAATAAACATCTGATTTTATGAATATCTTGTTTCACACTCTGGGCAACGCCACAAGGTAGGTGCTGTGTGGACCCTCGCCTCACGGACAGAGAGCAGAGGCTCAGAGAGGGCAAGTGACACACCCAAAGGCACAAAGCTCCCTTGTCACAGCCAGGCTCTGACCCAGGCATGTTTGCTCCAGAACTTGGACTTCTGTCGCTTGTCTGCAAAATTAAGTTCAAGGCCACGTTCTCTCTCGAGTCCAGCTCGGGATGGTGTGGCTTCACAGCTGACACTCGGCAGGAGTGGAGAACTTGCTGCTTGTCTGGTCTGTTTCCCACAAGCCAGGCACCACGCCGTCTCGGCAAGGAACCCGGAGGCTCAGGAAGGTGGATGCCTTCATGCCTGAGCAGTGATGGTGCCGGCCTTGAGCACCGAGTGTCCCCAGGCCCTGGGAGCCAGAGAGGCACAGACTTCTCCCAGCCTTCTGCATCCAGCGAAGGGTTTCGTTTGCTCCCCCACAGAATTAACAGCCTTTGCTACATTCCCTTCTCCTTTCTTCATCCAACTAGCATTAATGAGCAACTACCTACTAGGTGCCAGGCACGTTGCTAGGCACTAGGGACGCAGCCCATCCCTGCCGTTACGAGCCTGCATTCCAGCAGAGAAACAAACAGTGTGGGTGGGTGGGCTGACAGCAGAAGTTCAGGGACACTGTGGGGCAGGTGGATGGGGCCCCGAGGGGTCCAGGAGGGCCTTCCCAAGGAGGAAGCGATGTGTGTGCTGAGACCAGTGGATTCTAAGGAATAAGTAAGTGACAGTGCAGGAGGGTGTCCCTGTGCTGAGGCCCAGAGGTCAGCAAGCCAGGCCACTGGGAGAACTCACCCACCTGCCAATCTGCTCTGGGGACGCAGCCCTGCACAGCCAGCGCTGAGCTGGGGATCCAGTGTCATCCGAAGGCTGGCTGCTGCCCACCTGGCTTCTCGGGACCCTTCCGGCTTCCCCACCGCCTCGCCCGCCTCCTCCACCTCCAGGGAAGCGGGATTCATTCTAGTCCTGATTTATTAGCCTCGTCCTGGAGTCATCCCAGATGCTATGGCTGGTCTCATTTACGGACCCGCCTGAGGGCCGAGGAAGGAAATTCATTAGGCCTGCAGAGCCCATGGCCAGGTCCATCTGTCTGGGCATCTGCCTCCCCTCCCCTCCCCCCTGTTCCTCTCCCCTCCCCTTCTCTCCCCGCCCTCCTATCCTCTCCTCCTGCAGACAGGGAGGCTCTGTGCCTGAGACCCTGCTTAGGATCCCCAGGCGATGACACCACTGGGCCACCGGGCCCCCAGGGCAGGATCCTGGCAGAGGAGGCTCCAGCCTCCAGCACCTCGCAGCTGAGGCTCCCCCAGGCCTCCCGCCCTGCTCCAGGAAACAGGCGTTTCCCATCCAGGCATCTGCCTCCCTCCCGCCCAGGTAGTCTAGACATGCCTGCTTTTATGCAAAAGGTGTCTCCCTGAGCAAGTTGCATGGAAATGAGATCTGGAACAGACTGCTGCCTTTAAAGCAGAAGGCCGGCAGCTTCTGAAGCATTTTTATTCCCGCACAGGGCGAGCAGGATGGTGTTCAGGAGTACAGGGATCGAAGCTTTTTATTTTCATAGGTGTTATGGATATAAAATATATATAATATAAATTTATAAGTAGCATATCTGACCCTTGATTACATAAAATATAATTGCTTTGAATAATGCTCAAATAGGCATTTAAGCATCCATTTAAAGGAAAGTGGATCAATTTAAAGGAAAATGCTAGGCGACAGTTCCAGGAGGTGTACAGTCCTTGGCAGGAGGGCTGGCGTTTAGGACACGCTGCTCTAGAAGAATAAGGCAGTGAACACGTTGCCAAGGTTGAACTTGTCTTGAGGTGACGCAACCCTTGGCGGAGCGGGCCCCTGTCGCAGAGGGAAGCTGCGGCCCCTGCCTCGCTGGGCAGCACCTGCTGGCTGCTGCTGGGGAGAAAGCCAGGAGCCACATGCCGACCCTGAGGCCTAAACAAACATGGCCTGGGGCCTCAGTAAACGTTTAGCCTTAGCCACCGGCTGGCAGGGTGGCCCTGACAGCTGTGCCGGGGGCAGGCTGGGCAGTGAGAGGGGAGGGAGAGCTGGGTCCAGCTTCTCTCCCGGTGCTTGTCTCTTCCGACCTTCGGAGGGGCCGAGACCCCTGGAGACGGAAGGGAGCCTGTCTGCAGCTTCTTCCGTGTTGGCAACATCCTGAAGCCCCTGTCTCTCTCTATCCCTCTCTCACACAGCGATCGCTGCACCTGGTCGCCTGTATGCATATGCACATGAAGACACACAGCTCACATGGTCACAGGTGTGCATTCACGTGCAGACACACTGACTACACATAGTCAAACACAGAGACGTATACACACACAATCTCCCCAGAATGTATATACATAAAAACACAACGACACATATGCATGCGTGCACACACATAGATGCGGACTCACTTCATACACACACAGATGCAACAACCACAGCTCTCAGCCACCTACGCAGACACGGACACATGGACATACAGCATGAAGGTAATCAGACACAGACACGCGTGCAGACACATTTGTCTGTATAGTTACACACACGGGCAAACAGAGAAAGACACCACATGTATGAAGCAAACCTATACACAAAGACTCAGGGCACACTTCACACCTACACATCTGTAGGCCCATTGTGGCACATCGGATATGCACACATGGGCAAACACACACACACACACAGGCAAATACGCACACGTGCAGAAGATGCAAATGCATACTTCCAGGTGTATAGAGACAGCAGCTTTGGCTTGGGAATGTCACAGCAGACATAACAGGGACAGCCTCGCCATGTGTTCCCCTGGCTGCTGCCAGCCTCCCAGCCACAGAGGATGACGGGGGAGCTGGGCCCAAGCCAGGCGCCCGGCTGCAGGGAAGAAGACACCTTGCTCCCTTTGTCAGCTCTCCCTGCCCCAGCCCCACAAGGAGATCGGAGGCTGGGGGAGTCGGAGAGAGACCCTCCTACTGGCCCAGATGCACATGGGCATGACCACGATCACACCCAGGCTCTTCCCACCCCACCGAGTCCCTGGCACCTGGTTTGTATCAGACACCCTGTCTGCTGCCACAGCCCGGAGCCAGCTGACCCACAAAGACCACTGGGTGTAGTACAGTCAAGCAGACGCAGGTTCAAACGCTGTCTCCGCCACTCTGTAGCTGGGGCCCTCAAGCAGGTCACTCACCTTGCTGAGCCTCAGCTTCCTTATCTGTAATATGGGTGTAATGACAATACCTAGCTCAAAACTAGCATGAAGGTTAAGTCAGGCACTGCGTGTATAGAACACGCAGCACAGGCCCTGCCACGTGGTAAGCCCCATACACCAGGCATCTCAGCCTTGCTGCTGTTGACCTTCGGGCTGTGTAATTCTTTGCTTTGGGGGACTGTCCTATGCATTGAAGGACATTGGTCACGTCCCTGGCTCTACCCGCTAGGTGCCAGTAGTATTCCCCCTCAAGTTGTGACAACAAAAAGCATCTCCAGACATTGCCAAATGTCCCCATGAGGAGCAACATCTCCCCTCCCTCCGTTGAGAAGGGCTGCTATAAATGTTGACTTTTCTTATCGTCATTGTCATCATTATGGGCAATACATTGGACTCAGAACAAAAAGGGAACCCAAGAAATGAGTGATAGTGTGCTGTGCCTCCTGTAGTCACAACACTGCTCTCCAGCCTCCCTCCCCTCTCTGCCTTTGCTGCTGAAGCCACCACACAGGGCCAGGCCTGGCCTGGCTGAGAAGCTGGAGGGAAGAGAGTCCAGGCACCTGCAGGTGTAGCCTGGAAGGGGGCTGGAATCACGTCTAAAGGATGAGCAGTGTGGCGAGAAGCAACCATGCACCTGGCCACTGGGC
>VSMD01082252.1:0-38288 GCA_008750895.1 Mirza zaza
ACGCCTGTAATCCTAGCACTCTGGGAGGCCGAGGTGGGCGGATCGCTCGAGGTCAGGAGTTCAAAACCAGCCTGAGCAAGAGCGAGACCCCGTCTCTACTATAAATAGAAAGAAATTAATTGGCCAACTAATATATATACAAAAAATTAGCTGGGCATGGTGGTGCATGCCTGTAGTCCCAGCTACTCGGGAGGCTGAGGCAGCAGGATTGCTTGAGCCCAGGAGTTGGAGGTTGCTGTGAGCTAGGCTGACGCCACGGCACTCACTTTGTCTCCAAAAAAAAAAAAAAAAAAAAACAAATTATCACCCTCTCAGCGAGGCCTTCTCTGGCCGGCCTGCATAAAACCCCAAACTGCATATCCCAACACTCCCTCTCTCCATACCGTGCTTTTTCTCCACAGCACTTATCACCACCCAATACACTATATATTCTGCTTCTTTATTGTCATTTTTATTGGCTGTCTCCCCACCCTAGAATTAAAACTCCATGAAGGCATGGATTTTTGTCTTTTTTGGCTATTTTACCTCCTGAGCCAAGAATGGTGTCTGGCATATAGTAGGTACTTGATAAATATTTGTTGAATAAATGGATGGATGAACTTCTCCAAAACTTAGTATTATTTGATAGCATGTTTAGCCTTATCAATATTAAGTACAACAGACAGAAGTCCAAGAATTGTCACCAAATTAGGACACTTTGGGAGGGATGACGAATTGCTCATTCATTCATTATCCCGGTCACTGGGAAGACAGCAGTGAGCACGCATAGATACGGCACCTGTCCTCAAGGAGCTTACAGTCAAAGGGCAGTGTACACTCCCCTGCCCCCACAACCACAATCAGAAGGTGCCTGTGGGTAAAGCCAGGATCAACTGGTCCCCTGTTTTCCAAGCTAGCAACCTGTGAATTATCCTCCTTTCTTTTGTCTCTCTCAGCTTCTAAACCAATTAACCAATTTGTCATTAAGACCTCTTGAGTCTATCTCAGGAATGTTCCATATCCAGTCCAACTAGCTGACTCCACTATCACTCATTTCTCCAGCCTTAATCATCTGTCACCTGAGAACTACGGCATTCTCCAAACTAGCATCCTGCCTCCAGTATCTGCCCTTTCCAGTTTGTCTTACACACTGCGGCTGGAGTTACCTTCCCCCAAAACAAATGCTATTCCCTTTTTTAAATTTCTTCAGTAGCTTCCCATGGCCTACAAAAGGATATACAAGGTCCCGCACAGTTTGGTCCCAAACATACCATGACAGGTGCATCAAACACAACTCTGGGTTTTTGTGAGGGGTTTTGACCCAGATACCAATCCCTGTCTGGTTGCTTGGCAAATATCCATTAAGCATCATTCAATATTCAACTAAAATGTCACCTCTGTGAAGCTCTCTCCAATTCCCTATAGAAAGGATGCTCCCACAACATTCCTTCTCTATGCACCCACAACATTTTGTTATACTACTTTTATAGCATCGAAAACATCTGTTATTGTTTGCATAGCTTCCTTGCTCACTACTGAAGGGATCATGCCTTATTTATT
Source organism: Mirza zaza (assembly GCA_008750895.1). NCBI lineage: Eukaryota > Metazoa > Chordata > Mammalia > Primates > Cheirogaleidae > Mirza > Mirza zaza. The sequence continues at coordinate 1,540 of VSMD01082252.1, forward strand.
TTCTGATACTCTACTAGAGGGCCTACAACAGAAAAGCACTCAATAAATAACTTGAATAAATGAATGAACAGCATTGCCACAAATAGCTTTCTTACATGGCCCGGAAATCAGTTCCCCAGCATGGCTTCTACCTTCTGATACTTGCTCTGCTTGAGATCACAGAGAACACAACAAACTCTTGTTCACATGAATGCCTTTCTAATTTGAAAACAGCCTCAGGTCCTTGTGGGTATTTCTTCTCCAAGAGAAGCATGACTAGTTCCTTCAGCCTTTTTTCACGTGTCACAACCTCATCTCTTTACCATCCTGGTCATGCTTCTTTTCAACACACATTCTAGGTTATTTAGAACGGTGTTACCCAAAACCAAATGAATATCACTTCCTTTGTTGTAGTTACTACTCTTCAATTAATCTACCCTAAAAGAGAATTGATATTTTGGGGTTTACATTAATTGTTGGTTCATATTTAGCTTACTATGGACTGAAAATTATTTCTGTTTAAAATAAGATTAATTTGCTTTCGTTATGAGTGTAAAGTTCGTTAAATGTTTTTGTAAGCTGAAAACAGGAAGAAAAACAAATCCCACCAACTAAAGACATCTAATCCATTGCATATATCTTAGTAAATTAATATTTTAATGCATTAGGTTTTGTTTTCCATTTCTCCAACCATATGACATATTCAATTTACACATATTGTACATAATAAGCGTTAAGTATTTCTAGTTGATGGTAATTGCCGTTTAATTGCACATTGACCATGTGCTATTCTAACAACAATCTTGCAAGTTTAGTATTACTGTGAGTTAGAGCTGAGTATACTGAAGCTTAGGAAAATTGAGTTGCCCAAGACCACATATTTTTTCCTCAAATTTTTTTAGCAGTGAGGAACATAAAAGAGTATATAATTATGAAGTGCAGTTGGTTGAGTTTGGATATACGTATAGACCTATGTAACCCCTCTACAGATCAATATATACAATACTTTCTTCATCACACCAGCAGGTTCCCTGGTACCCATTCCCAGTCAGTTCCCCCACCCAGGGATCACCACTATTCTGACTTCATCTGTTCATTTGCCTGTTCTTGCATCATATAAATGGGACCATTTAGTATTTACTCTTTTGGGTCTGTTTCCTTTGTTCAACATGATGTTAGTGAGAATCATTCATGTTATTCCCACTCAGTATTCTATACAGGAATATACCACAATTTAATTATATTGCACTAATTATTATACTATAATTATATGTTATAATTAGACTAAGTTTTATCATTATATTATAATATTAATTATACCACAATTAACACATTCTCCTGTTTATGAACACTTGGATTACTTTCAGCTTTGTGCTAGTTTGAATAAAGCTGCTTAAGTTTCTTGGTAGACATGAACTCTTTTCTCCTGAGTATATGCCTGGGCATAGAATTGCTGGGTCATAGGATAGGTGCACATCTAGCCTGAGGATATACTACCAAACAGTTTCCCAAAGTGACTAAATTAATTTATACTTTTGCTAGCAATGTGTAAAAGTTCTTGTTGCTTTTTATCCTCACCAGTATTTGATTTTTGTCAGTCTTTTTAATTTTAGCCATATCTGATAAGTGTGTATCTTGTGGTTTTAGCTTGCATTTCCCTAATCTGCAATGATATTGTAGACTTTTAAAATGTTTACTGTTCATTTTGTTATCTTCTTTTAAAAATTCCTGCCTTTTTAAAAAAAATTGGGCTGTGCATTTTTTTTGCTGTTGTGGTTAAGAGTTCTTTATATGTTTTGGCTATGAGTCCTTTGTCAGATGTGTGTGTGTGTGTATGTGTGCCTATATATAAAATGAAAATATTTACCCAGACTGTGGCTCATAGTCGTTGTTAATGGCTATGTATTATTTCATCAATTAGATGCACATCACTACTTACTCTCCTACTGCTGGACATTTAGACTCTTTCTAATTTTTGCTTTAAACACTTTGATGATCCAAATTTAAAGTTTTACCTGTATCTAATTTTCCTTAATCTACATTCACTAAATCAATGTATATGACCATTTGGTATCGATAGAGACAGAGCCTCAGAAAAAATTATATCAATTAATTTTGGTACCAAATATATTGTGCATGAGAATACCCACTCACCATGTCCTCACCAACTTTGGCTTTTTCACCCCATTTTTTAAATCAGTCTGATAAGAAATTAGTATTTCATTGTTTTAATATTTAGTTTAATGATTACTAGTAAAACTGAAAATATTTTTGTTTAGCCATTTATATTCTCACTTTTATAAATAGTCTATTCATTTTGTGTTTGTACATTTATCAAAGAGTCTTTAGAGTTTTTCTCATTCACTAAAGGTACTGAGTTTTCTTTTCATATAATATTTTATTATATTTTTATATTTACTGCAATCATTTCCCAAGATGTAACGTTCTTTGTGCTTTTAAAATTTTTATGTAGTTGAATTTGTGATCACACCCAAGCTCAGAAATATCTTTTCCCTACAATGTTCCCTACAAATATGAGTATTCCCCTATATTCACATAATCACTATATTTTTAAAGCTTTAAAAAATATTTAACTCCTTGATCCCTTAGCAACCTTTTCTGGGGTACTATACTGGACTCATCTCTAAATCTTATCTTTTTCTAAACTGATAACCGGCTGTGACAATATCATTTATCAAATAATTATTCCTTTCCTCTTTGGATTTATGATTCATACTTTACCATTTATTAAATTTTTATATTTAATTTTTATGTAACTGTCTACTTTTGGCTGTCTTTTCAGTTTCATCAATCTGTCTATTCTTACATCATCATCATATTGTTTCCATTCTTGTAGCCTTATTTCATTTGACCAATATTTACTGAGCTCCTGCATCATGTTAGATCCTGGGGATAAAATGGTGAACAAGATATACCTAGCCCCTGACCTTAGGGCACGTACAGACTAGTAAGAGCACGGAGACAAGTAAACAGGTGAGAGAGGTACAGGCAAGAGCTCAGGCTAGAGAAGTATCAAGGGTGAGATCATGCAGGATCTTAAAGACCTTAAAAATGAGTTTGTACTTTATCCTGAGGGCAGGGTAAGCTACTGAAGGGTTTACTCAAGGAGCAAAGTGTTCAGAAATGCATTTTAGAAAGACCACATTGTCATAACAAGATAAAGAACCATTTGCTGGAGGAATTCAAGAGTACAGCCAAGGAGCCTACTTAGGGCCACTACTAGGAAGATTAAGTCCTGACTCAATATACTTCTTTTTCAAACTTTTTTTTTTTTGAGACAGAGTCTTGCTATGTTGCCCAGGCTAGAGTGAGTGCCGTGGCATCAGCCTAGCTCACAGCAACCTCAATCTCCTGGGCTCAAGCAATCCTGCTGCCTCAGCCTCCCGAGTAGCTGGGACTACAGGCATGTGCCACCATGCCTGGCTAATTTTTTCTGTATATATTAGTTGGCCAATTAATTTCTTTCTATTTATAGTAGAGACGGGGTCTTGCTCTTGCTCAGGCTGGTTTCGAACTCCTAACCTCGAGCAATCCACCCACCTTGGCCTCCCAGAATGCTAGGATTATAGGCGTGAGCCACCGCGCCCGGCCTCTTTCTATTTTTTATAGTAGAGACAGGGTCTTGCTCTTGCTCAGGCTGGTTTTGAACTCCTGACCTTGAGCAATCCGCCTGCCTCGGCCTCCCAGAGTGCTAGGATTACAGGCGTGAGCCACTGCGCCCGCCCCTTTTTCAAACTTTTTATGCTACTTTCACATATTTATTTTTCCAGATAAACTTTTATTTAGTCAATTTCTCTCCTATACACCCAACACCACCCAATCCAACTATGATTTTATTTGGAATTACATTAAATGTTTGAATTTATGAAGAATTATAACTTGATTATATATAATTCTCCCTAAGGTTTTTAAACAATTGCTGCTAAGCCATATCTCCTTTTATCATATATTTTTGCAAAGATAACATAGGGTTGTTGGCAAAACAAAAAATAGAAAGGAAACAGGCAGAATTGGAAAGTCTCTATAGCTTGACCCAAAGTACAGGAAATGTCAAAAACCAAAAGGAAACAAAAGGAAAAAGGACTAAGTCTTTTTTTTTTTTAATTTAAGCCACACATTCCAAACCTACTTTTTTGTTTCCTTTCCTTTTTTTTTTTTTTAAGCAACACATTCCAAAACTACTTTTTTAAAATAAATTGATTGATTGCAGAGATGGGGTCTTGCTTATGTTGCCCAGGCTAGTCTTGAACTTCAGGGCTCAAGCAATCCTCCCGCCTTGCCCTCACAAAGTACTGGGATTACAGACGTGAGCCACCATGCCTGGCCCCCAAATGACTATGTCTAAGCCCAGCAAGTAGACTAAACTGTTGGAGAAAAACATATGGACAGTTGTTAACCCAGTGTAAAACAAAGGTATACCTGGGTCGAAACAAAAAAAGAACCTTGCCCAGGTGAGGTGGCTCACGCCTGTAATTCTAGCATTCTGGGAGGCTGAGGAGGGAGGATCGCTCAAGGTCAGGAGTTTGAAACCAACCTGAGCAAGAGTGGGACCCCCGTCGTTACTATAAATAGAAAGAAATTAATTGGCCAACTAAAAATATGTAGAAAAAATTAGCCGGGCATGGTGGTGCATGCCTGTAGTCCCAGATACTTGGGAGGCTGAGGCAGGAGGATTGCTTGAGCCCAGGAGTTTGAGGTTGCTGTGAGCTAAGCTGACGCCATGGCACTCTAGCCTGGGCAACAGAGTGAGACTGTGGCTGAAAAAAAAAGAATCTTATTTTCCCAAAGTCAAGAAGCAAATAAAGAAAAAGCTTCATCCAGAATTCAGAGCAAACTGAAGTCTTACCTAAATAGCTACAAGCCATATGGCAGGGCCTAACAATCAAAGGAGCAGAAAAGACCCTGGCAGAGAATTTAAGTGCTTTAAAATAGGGCCGACCTCGATAAGGAGTAATTGTACTGGATTCCCTTAATCAGTTACAGTCTGGATCCTCTCACATCACAGCAAAGTGAAGTGTGAACCCGGGAACTTTGTGAACTAGAGCACAGACAACAAATTGGAGGTAAAAGGCTACTGCAGAGAAACACAGGGAATGAAGGAAAGCTTGGGGAGGGAGGCTCATCCTATGAAGAAGAAATTAATTCTCCTCATACTCTTCAGGACAGAGAAATAAGAAGGGCCACATTTAATTCTGCCAGCAGACAAAATGGAGAAACTGCTCAGACTGCTAGGCCTGTGTTTATTCTCGGGATTCTCTAATGCATTTTTTTCCACAAGAGATTTGTTATTCTGAAAATGAGTCAAGTCTTATTTTCTAGTATGAATCCTGAGATATTTAATTAAAGGTGAAATATGAGAAGCTGAATATTTGATGGTCTGACAAAACTACTAAATAGATAATGTCAAAAAGACATAGTTCTCATGCACTTTCCTTTCAGGGCTCCCAAAGCTGTCTCCATTAGAAAGAAAGAACTTTTACACATAAGGTCTTGTTTCAATTACAGTTTCTTGTTAATCTTTTTATGTGGGTAGAGCATAATTCCTTCATTCAGGAAATGTTTACCCCACTGGAGTTATAAAGATGAAAAGACAGATGTAGTTCCTATCCTCCTGGGGCTCACATACCACAGGTTATACAGCAGATACTAATAATTAGATAATTACAGCACGGGGCCCAGGGTGTTACTGGAGCACACACGAGAGGCATCTGGGGGTGTTCAGGAAGGCAGCCTGGAGGAAGTGGCATCTACAGCAAGGTTCCATGGGTATCCCACAGGACCTGAGGGCTGGGACCCAAGCTTAGAACTAGAACCAGATACTGGAAAAGTTTCCTCACCTGGGTGTAGGTTACAGGTGTGCTCTCTCCGAACTCCGTAGAGTACATCTTTCCAACCTGTGTTCAGATTACAGGTGTACCCACCAGCCATACACACAGCCTTGTCCACTGTCCTCAGTGGCAGTACTACTCTTACCATTTCCATGTGGGTCATGACATGGAAGAGGCTAGAAATCACTGCTTGTAAAAAAAAACTCACAAAATGCTGATTTTGCCTCTCAGGTATACTTCATTCATATTCTTCCTCTCCCCGCCCCCCATTCTTCTCTACTCTTTCCTAATCTTCAGTTCTCATACAGAACTTGACTCCCATCAGTTCCAAAATACACATATTCTGAATTTCAGCCACCAAAAGGGAGAGAAAGATGATTTCATCCCAAATATAAAATCCTGGTGAAGAACATGCTTGGCGCAGGGTGAGTCAGCTGCCCACACCTGGACAAACCAACAGTGACCAAAAGGGAGGATTATCTTGTGCAGACATTCCCCAACTTATGGTTGAAGCAATTTATTGACTTCATGATGGTACAAAAACAATACACAGGCAGTAGACACCATGCTTCAAGTACCCATACAACCATTCTATTTTTCACTTTAAGTACAGTATGCAATAAATTACACAAGATATTTAATACTTTATTATAAAGTAGGCTTTGTGTTAGATGATTTTGCCCCAGTTGGAGGCTAATATAAGTGTTCTAAGTATACTTAAGGTAGGCGAGGCTAAGCTATGATGTTTGGTAGGTTAGGTGTATTAAATACATTTTGGAGCTACGATATTTTCAAATTATGATGGGTTTATCAGGTTGTAACCCCACTGCAAGTCAAGAAGCATCTGTATTTAAATTATAACTCCCAGAGTTATCCTCTAATTATTAATAGATTGTAGGAAAGGATGCTAGTCAGAGAAAATGACAGGTGTCCACTACAAGATTTGGATGCTGAAGGGAAGGATCTGGGAGACAGGACAAAGATGAGGATTCAAAAGAGCAAAAAGATAACTGAGAGATCAATGTCCCTGTGAAGGTTAGAAGAGACAGAGTTCATAGGTAGGCAGGACTAGCCCAACAGAGGAGATCAAGCACATCTTCTACTGCAACAGGCAGCAAGGAGGACAGAATGAATAAAGACACAGTCTTTAGATGTGCCGGAGGAAGTGGGAGTTCAGTTCTGCAGAGGTGTTTCTCTGAGAAGCAGAAGGGTGATGCAGGACAGAGGAGGCAAGACAGAAACACAAGACTAGTGAAGACAATGAAGGAGACATTATGCAAAGTAAGAGAGAGCTCAGACTAGAGAAGCACAGGAGGAATGCTGAAGACCTTTAAGATCTGAGTGAGGTTAGCAACTATCAACTTATTGACACCAATCTGTGCAGCACTGTCATTTTCTCCAGCAAATCTCAGCAGTAGTACTGGATATATAGAAGCAAATTAAAAAGAACAGCTGGTAGGTCCAAGGCTGGAGTTTTGCCAGGTGAGGGTCCCTGAAGGACAGTGGGAAAATGCAGTTTAAGGCTGGGAAGACAGGGCTGCAATGGAGCTTGGGCTGATAGTCTTGGGTCAGAAGGAAGCAGCAAGAAGCAATACTATAACAAGAAAATAGATGGCATTTGGGGCGATAACCAAGAACACAGGAGATGTGAAATATGATTAGTTCAGCTGACTGCAAATCCCAGCATTGCCCCAGTGGATAGGGATCACTTACACTTCTTAGCAGTTGGCTGCACACTGGACTGATGAGTTTTCCGATATTTTTCTTGACCAGAAATATTCAGTTATTCCTCAAAGTCTTTATATTTAGATACTTTATACACTTTAAGAGGCACCTCTCTCTCCCTCTCTTCCCATGCATGACCTGCATTCTTTCTTAACTGAGGTGATCTACTACAATCCGACAAAGCTGTGTGCCATTTCCAAGATGTTGCTGGCCCCCAGACTTTCACCTGTGGTGTTTTACACACCTTCTCCCCACTCTGATTCAGAATGTGCTTCTCCATTCCATGTGCTCAGACTTCAAAATCTAACCAATCTCAAAATCCAGGTAATTATCCACTTTCTTCTAGAAAAGTCCCCAAGATTAGACCTAACCCAAATCACTACTTCTTTCAATACACAAGTTTTTTTATTCTACATAGTTATACTATCATTTGTTTTCTATTTCTCTTCAAGGACAATAATTCTTCTTAAATTCAATTTTTAAGCCAAATTCTATGTGTGTGTGTAGTCGGAACTTAAGAAATACTTTTTTTTTTTTTTTTGGTGAGCCTAAGTAGGTATTTATTTACACAGACAGTCAATTATAGATAAGGCATTTTCTAGGACCAATATGCCTTCCATGGAGCTACCTGGATTCAGACTTCTTGGCTTCGGGCTTCCAGTCTCCAGCTTCAAGTTTGAGACTCTCAGGGCGCTGGCGATAGTCAGAGAAAGCCTCCCAGGGGCTATTCAGGTCAAACGTGTGGAACTCTTGGGACAACTCCACAGGCTCAGCCACCACCCGCTTCACCTCATCGTCATAGCGTAACTCCATATAGCCAGACAGAGGGAAGTCTTTTCGGAAAGGATGTCCCTCGAAGCCATAATCTGTGAGGATCCTCCTTAGGGCAGGATGGTTGGCAAAAAAGACTCCAAACATGTCCCAGATCTCCCTTTCACACCAGCTGGCTGCCTTGAACACAGAGACAATGGATTCAATGGGCGTCAGGTCATCTGTGTAGGTCTTCACACGGATCCGTGAGTTGAAGCGCAGAGACAGCAGGTTGTAGACAATCTCAAAACGGTTCTGCCAAGTTGGGACATCCACTGCTGTCAAGTCAGCCAAGGATCTGAATTGTGCACTGGGGTGATCCCTGAGGAAAGTCAGCATTGGGATAACTCCATCAGGATGAATGCAGATCTCTAACTCATTGAAGAAGGACACCTGAACTTGTTGGACATACTTGGGCAGGATTTCAGCCACAAATTCTCCAAAAGCTGAGAGTTGTTTGTCAGCCAGCCACAGCGCTCTCCTTCCTCACCAGCAACAACAGCACCGAGGGTCGCCCAGCTCCCCTGGCCAGCGCCTTGGCCCCTGCAAGCCTGCGCCACCAGACCCTGGCCACCATCACCGACATGTTCCCCGGACGCAGACCAGGCAGCCAAGGGCATGAAATACTCTTTATTTAAAGTACTCAGCCAGCCAAAGAAGTAGACACCACCTTCTTATCCTAAAGCTTATCTTCCACAAGGAATATCCATAAAGAACAAACTCCTGTGACTAAGCAGAAAATGGAGAAGTGTGCTTATATGAAACTTATTCAAAGCCACACAATAACCTCCCATAACCAGTAATGGAATGTTGAATGAATCAAACGGAATGCTTAGTACTGACTACTAGTCTTACGGTTTTTAGTCACTAAATCATGTTTTCTATTTTTAAAATTTTTTTTAAACTTTTAGTTCATTTTCATTCGTATTAGCTAAACATGAAGAAAAAAAGACAGCAATGGTTTCAGTCATTTTGTGGGTTGAAAATAAGAGTACTCAGAACATTTCAGAACAATCTCTCAGAGAAAACATGATTTCATGATAAAAAGAACACAAAAGTCTGGTGCCACTTTACATGTATTCACAATCCCTCCTTGTTCCCCTTTTGTAATTCCAACACTTACGCCAAATACATAACGCAAAACAAGAAAAATAAAACTAATCATTTTGATATGTTCGCTTTTATTACTTTTTAAAATTGTACAAATATCACACGTGCATGAGCTAAAAACACAAAGGAAATGTAGGGTGTTAAAAAGAAATACAAAATGAATCTGTAGATCATGTTTTCTATGTAGTATGCCAAGGAAATCCAAAGTCACTAAGTTTTCTTTTCCCCTACCTTTAGGGGAATGAAGAGATGGAAATAAGGAAGGAAGGAATAGTTTACAAATCCAGAAGTCAGAACTGAAGGAAAGGCAGTAGGTTTCATCAAAGTCCTACAGGGAAAATATGGGATCTATAATTTCCTAAGGATGTATACAAAAACTCAGCCACATTTCAATCTAGGATTAACATGGAGAAAATCCATTAACAACAGTAAAACGTTTTTGCCCCCAAATGAATATGACAATACCCATTCTAGAGACACTCTCATTCTCTTTTGAACTGATGCCACCTTTCTATATGCAATCTAGCAATAAATATGAAAATGTTAAATTTGCATACACTTTGACTTCTTATTTTACTTCTAGGAATCTATATTAAGAAAAAAAGACAAATATATACACACATATGTATACACACTTATATACACATACATATATACGATACATACACACACGCTTATCTGTCAGAATATCTTTATTAGCAAAAAATTGGTATCAGCTCACCATTAACTTGGTTACGTATTCTATTATATGGAACACAGTGAATAATATATTTAAAAAATAAATGTATAAAACATGCTGATTAGTGAAAAAAAGAAGTTTAAGACCAGTGTGTATAGTATGATCTATTTTATAAAAATACATTTTAAGGTAAGGTAATAAATTGTAAGGTAATATATGCACCAAATGATAATATCGTGTGGGATATGAATTCTGGGAGACTTTCTCTGTGTGAATTTTATATTTATGTAATGCTTGCATTCTGAATTTTGTATACCTTTGTATTATATTCATAATTAGAAATCTAGAGATATTTTAAAGTAGATGTAGATCTACTGACACATTAAAATGTCAACAATACACCCTCTAAAAAATGCTGGTGAAAGCAGCATATTCCCATATTTGTGTTTCTAAAATGTTACAAACATAAAAGAAAAAAATCTGGAAGGCTACACCAAAATGCCAACAATGGTTATTCTGGGTGGTGAGATTTTGTGTGATTTTTACTTTCCTCTTTATAACTTTCTATCTTGACTCCTTTCAAAAAATAATAATAATAATAAAGACTATATATTATTTTTATATATAGAAGTTTCATTTAAAAACATCTTCAATTTTCACTTTCAAACCTTTTTAAGAGCTAATAAGGTTCAACAATAAATAGTTCAACAATAATAAATTATTTTAATTGTGCTTCCTCTCCACATTCGCTCAATAAATTCCAGGTTTATCCCACTAAAAAAAAAAAAAATACTCAACAGAACAGGAGAATAGGACCTTGATCATCAACAAAAAGTATTGCTTTCAGCTTTGCTATGAAAAGAGACAGAGGTATCATAATATTGATAATGTCATCTTATATTTTCAATTGATGATTTCCAAAGAGCCCTTATATCTGCAATCATATTTGGTTCTCAAGTCCATGAAGAAGACAGGGAAGCATAACTGACACTATTATATAAATAGCCTGAAGAGGAGAGGTGGAGGGATGTGTCCAGGGTCTTGGATTGGGGAGTGACAGTGCTAGCCTGCACAGTCCAATATTACACCCACAAGCCACATGTGGTTATTTAAATTTAAATTAATTGAAATGAAATAAAAAATTCTATTCCTCGGTCACATTAGCCACATTTCAAGGGCTCAACAGCCACATGTGGCTAGTGGTTACTGTGTTGGGACAGTACAGTGTAGAATATTACATATTTCCATCATCACAGAAATGATGTGATTCCCACTCCAATAATGTTTTCCACTCATGTGGTAGCTTTCTACACCCTTGCTTTACCCTCTTGAAAGAAAGGAAAATAATATTTGAGGATCTTACTCTATATGGAATGAGTTTCTAAAATTCTGTAGGGAAAAAAACCCCTGCTGAATTAGGGTAACAAAGGTGGCTGGGGTAGCTAAAGAGTAGTGAGTAGTGGGAGAGGAGCACAAGGAGAGCCTGCAGGGTGGCAGAGTGGACTCTGAGGTTTGCCTACTAGCACCTATTCACCCTCTACTTTCTTTTAATAGAACTAAGATTTTATTTTGGTATCTTCCCCTGCCCCACACAGGCTTTGTGCCTCAGAGTGCAGGAACAGACCTTCAAAGCAATTTGGGCTTATTAAAACAAGATGAAAAGTCAGCTGATAGAGTAACACCCTCTTGTGGCTTTGGTCTTGGCATCTGAAAGGCCAAATGGCAGAATAGCCACTTCAGCATCATCTCAGGCATTAACCAAAAAGTGCATGTATATTATGTAATCACATACATTACTATTATAGTTATATCTGATCAGCATAGCAGTCAGCAATACAGACAAAGCATGTCACAGTTACCAGCATGTATAGACTACCTACAAGTGAGTATCTAGATGTGTTTGGTAGTGAAAGGTCTAATGTTGTGCTTTATGTGTTGAAATTCTACCATGGGAAACAAATATATTCTTGGAAAAGTAAATTACAACAATTAGTTATCAAAACTTAATTTTATGTACAAAACCTATCAAACATTTTCAAATCATTAAAAAGGGAAACAGACTGACAATATAAATATTAAGAAAACACATTAGCTAGGTATACTTTGAGAAGAACATTATATCCTTCTGCAGCCAACATTTATAAAAATTGAAAAAATCAAGACAGAACAGGGAGATTAGATGATAGCATAATTCTCATCTTTGTAGAATCTATAGAATCATAATAGAAAACAAAATAATCCTTTAAAAACTATGCTGAATTTAGTTGATTCTATGTAGGCCATGAATCTTTCAAGAGAAAACCTAATGTAAGAATTCTTCATATGTTGTGGGAATGAATTAGAAGCAGAAAGTCAACTCTGCCTACCTTTTACAGAATAGAACATCAGTACCAAAAACTGTCCTGCAACTCCAATGGAACAAACATGGTGAAGGTTATCAGTGATTTTGGAATCGCAAGAATATATATGCTGCCTTGTTCACATACTTCTGGGAATAATTATAGCCCAATGAAAAGAAACTGAATCACTGACTTCAAGTAGAAAGATGGTGGTCATTTACCATTTTTCCTCAGCTGATGAAAAGCTGCAGGACATATTTTAGACCTTTAGAACTGTGTCATCAGGACTCATGTCCCAGTGAGATGAAATAGCTATTACATGTTTAAAAGATGGTTTGAACCAAAGAAAGCTCAATATTGTCCTCAGCACACAACAGCACCTATCTAATAGGACTTAGTAAGAACCAATGCTTTCACAAAATGAATTCATCTGCTGAAAAAGGTACTACCTGAGAAGCCATAAAGTGCAAGGATTTCCTCGAGAGTACCTGCTATATAACGTCTCCTGTCATTCTATTTCAGAGAAGATGCTGAAATGGAAATGCATGCATGAAAACTGTGGCCCCTCCATTCCACTTAAAACAGTTAATTCACTTCAGATTAAACGAGAGTAGAGACATGATATGAATCCTGGACCAGGAAAAGAAATGCTATAAAATACATTATTGGGAGCAATTGGCAAAATCTAAATATGGACTTTGGTACGAGACTCTTATCTAATCCAACATAAAAGTTCCTGTATTTAGTAACTATGCTGTGGTTATGTAAAAGACTCTCCTTGCTCTTAGGAAATACACACTGCATTAGTATGGGTAAAGGGACATGAAATCTGCAACTCACTCTCAAATACAGGGATATGGGATGTGAGTGATAAAGCAAATATCAAACAACTGTTAATTTGGATGAAAAGTACACGGGAGCTCTCATAATTTTTCTGAAATTTTAAACTATGTCAAAGCAAAAAGTTACCCCCCAAAAGTTAATTCATCTCTCTTTACATTTCCTTAAGAAAAAAAGTAGTTCTATGGTAGTCCAGTCTTCCATAGAACTGAGTGATCAAGAAGACAATATTCTGGATGTCAGAGAGACTATCAGTGTGCTTGAGGGGTCACCATACTCCATTGTTAGCTCTCTCATGGTTATGCCAGATATAGAACTGATTCGCTCCATAAAGCAGAACACACTTTTGTTTAATGTGGCGTCAGGCAGTGAGGACTTGCAGCTTGAACTGGTGCAGTTACCACCTAACCACAGCCTCCTGCCCCACACCCTTTTTGACATAGCATGTAGCTGGACTCATTCAACACAGCAGTTCCATGTCTCATGTCTGTTCCTTCAAGCATATGCTTTAAGAGAATAAGCCCTGTAATAAAGAAGCTCCTAGATGACCATTTCACAGACAATGCCAAGCTCCCTAACAATCTTAGGTACCTATGCAAAGTTACATAAACATATACTATAGAAAGAAGAAATAAATTGTTAGAAATAAACGCTATGTAGTAAGACGTGCGCTTGGAACAAGAAGTCCCTTAAAAATTAAGTGTGCTCATCTTACAGCTGTAAAAACATGTCTGAAGCCTGAATTGTGGAGTTTCATGTCCCTTCTACAGTTTAAAACAAAATACAGAAGGAAATACACTTTACTATCATGACAAGTCATCCACAAATTATACGTCTAACCCTTGAGCTGCTTTTAGAAACTCTCCTCACTAATTTGCCTGTGTTTTTGAATAGCAAGTAATATGTTTTCAATCATGAAAAGTTACAGGGAAATTTTTGTGGTAAAAACTGGCCTTCCACTGGCATAAAAATCATCAGTCTTACTGCAATCCTTTGGGAAATAACATTTTTTTTTCATCATTGTCAAGCAGCTTTCAAAGCAATTTAATAGCTACTGTTCCTAAGAATGGTTGTTTACATCCTTTGAAAACTGATGTCACTCAAAACCACGTAAGAGAAAAATGATAGTAAGTTTAATAGAGAAATTATTTCTTTACAATATTTTAAGAGAGACTCAAACCATGTGAAATTTTCTCACAAAAATAATAATTATCCACTGATATTTAAATGGATGTAAATGCCCATCCTCCAATGTAACATACAAATCAGCCCTGAACTATCATATTGCTCTTTTACCATTTGCACAGCAAAGCTATCAAAGAATGCAGCCATTTTACTGTGAAACAAATTATATTTGATATTAATTTCTTCAAGTAGTCTTCACACACAAAAAAGTCTGAGCAGTACAAAAACCAAATAGCTTTTGTAAATGCTCTATTTGCCTTCTCTTTCATTGTTTCTCTGCCCTTCCACTGACTAAGCACTGGCTGAACTTCCAATAAGATTAAGTAATTTTGCACAGGAATAACATAGTAATGCTGCCTTTCTTCTCTTCTTCCAATTCAACCTTATGCATCCTATTTTTTTCCTTGTGCATCCTATTTTTTTCCCTGTTTGTTTAAGATATATACCACAAGGACATACCAACTTTTCTAAAACTTAAAAGTAAGCATTAATGAATTTGAGGGAAACAGAGTCATATCAAGTTTTTGACTGGGCTTGATCATTCCATGGGAGTCAATCTCTGTTCCTTTTTTCTCATTTATGAGAGAGTAAACCTTCCTGTACCTACTTTAAATTTAAGTTAGTTAAATATTCTTGTAAAAAAAAACAAATGGGTTTTTTTTCAGATGACCAACAGTTTATTTCACTTCTCCCCAGCACTTCTTCTAAGTACTACCAAAGAAAGCTCCCAGATTGACAGATTGAGAGCTCTATAAATCCGTGGTTTTCAATGTCAGAAGGACCTCTGGCATTGTTCAGTGATCCTTGTACTTGTCCTGAAACAGCTCCCTTGACTGTTACCCACATCAGAAGGTAAACTCATTCTCCCTTGCTTCTAGCCGATGTTTCTACCAGTCCCCTCACTCTCAGCCAATATCTTGCCTTCTATTTCACAGAGTAAAATAAAATCTATTAGACAGAAGCTCCTCTGACTTCCTACCAGCTTACCCACATCCACTCTGATCCTGACCACCCTTTTTCCTGCCCCAGAGCTCTGGACCCCATCCTCTCTCACTTCCTTAAGCATCTTGTTTCATCAATTATCAACTCCAATTCCCACAAGCATGCCTAAGACCTTCCATCTTTAAAAACAAACAACACTTTTTATCAAAAGGCAGCCAGCCCCTCTAGTTAAGACTGCCTTCACAGCTAAGATTCTGGAATAAACCATATCCACTTCTACTCCTCAGCTCACTGCAACCTGGCCAACTCCCTACCATTATACCAACATCTCCCATCACCAAACCCAACAGGTTCCTCCACTCTTTGCTTATGTGACCTCTCTACAGCATTTACTACTGCTGATGCTTCCTTCTGGAAATTCTCTCCTCCATTAGTTCATCACGCATCGTTACTTTCTGCTTCAGCTACTTCTTTTGTTGACTCTTCCTCCCATAAAATCCTTAAATGTTAGAACTGTCTGGCAGTGGGAGTAGAAATTGATACACCCACTTTCAAAAACAATTGATAAAGTGTAAAGTTTTATATTTGTTTATACTTTTTAACCAAGTTATTCTATCTCTAGAAATCTATACTAAGAAAGCATTGTGATCTTAAATGAGGAAAAGAGAAATAATCCTTGCACAGAAACATTAAATGTAATGTTATATATAATATTAATAAGACGATACTATGCCTGAACTAATGTTAAAGGGAAAAAAATAATGGTGCAAAATTGTCTATATAGTATCATCTCAATTATGTGGAAAATATATGCATAGGAAAAAGTCTGGAAGGAAATATTCCAAATCACTGCTAGCAGTGATTTTCTTGGGGAATGAGAATTGAATAATGTATGGGTGTATCTTACTATCTTTATACATTTCTATACTTTCCAAGTTTTACACAAGGATCATGTATTTCACTTATATATTGAGAGAAAAAATGAAAATATTTTTGAGAAACAAATCAAATCAAAGGGCCAAAACTCTTTTTTTGAAAGGTGGTATTTGCCTTCACATCTCACTCTACATATTCTCCAACGGGTAATCTCACACACCTCAGAAGCATCAAATGTCATCACGTGTAGATGACTCTGAGACCTATGTCCCCAGCACACACCACACTACTAAGCTTCATAACTGTACAGTACAGTACTTCCAACTGGCTACTAGACAGTTCCAAGGGATGACTCACAAACCTGTTATCATAACCTCCAACTCACACTCCTGGTAGTGGGAGTAGAAACTGATACACCCTTTCCTCTTAGATGTCTAGCCTTTGTGAACAGCACAACCATCCCCAAATTCCTACTTAGAGTAACTAGGTAAGCCATACTAGATTCCTGCTCCATCAATATCCAATGAAATACCAAGGCGGATTGGTTTTGCCTCAATACACATCAAAACTATGCCTCCGTATGTCTCTTGTCCCACACTTCCTCACTAATCTCACCTGGACTCTTTCAATAATTTCCTAAATGGTCTCTACTTCCAGCTTTAACCATGTGATTACATTCTCCCCTCATTAACACCAGTTTGTTTTAAAATGAAAATCTGATTAAGTCATTTTCCTAATTAAAATCCTTCAATGGCTCCCCATCACCACATAATAAAATAAAAAATCTTTAGCACTGGTCTTCATGAACTTATTCTACGCCATCTATCGACTTTCTACTCATCCTTCAGTTCAAATATCTCCTCCGGGAAGCTTTCATTTATTTCCCAGAAACAGTTAGATGCATCCTCCTCTGAGTTCCTCTAGCATGCCATCCATGTCTCTATCATGGCATGGATCACATTGATATAATTTATTTCCATGTCTGTCTTTCCCTCTAGACCAGGATTACACAGGAGCAAGGACAAGATATTCTATTCATCTTCATATCTCTAAAATGTAGCATATAGTTGATGGATAATTAAATGTGCTAAATGTATAAATGAATGATTTGGCTCACAAACAAAAAAAGTACACAATGGATTAACAGTTTATGGATTTTTTTTCACACAATTGAACCAATGCTCCAGAATCAACATATGCAAGATGGCAAATTTACCCAATAAGTTATTGAAACAAATAATAAGTTCAACATTATGAAGCATCTCATCTGCCTCAAGTTCACAACACTATCTTATATTCATGTTTAAAGTACGCAAGTTTTAAACTTAACTATTAGAATCTTCCCCCAACCTTTTTCAAAAAAATATCTTCCTGAGGCACAAGCTTAAAAGTCACCTTTCATGGCTACTGGTTTCAAATCTAGGCAAAAATTATCCTAGTTTCCCCAAAACAGAAAAAAAGCCAAATACTATTTTTACTAGCAATGTCAACAACATTACCATACTGCAATCGGTCCAAACTAAAGAAAAACAAAATCTCCTTTTCCTTCATGGAGAGTTTCCTTTACATCCATTCCAAACATAAGCAATAGGTAACCCATGGAAATTTTAGTTTATTAATCAGAATCATCATGGAGATCTAACTCATAAGGAGTTATGAAGGAATAAAAATGGATCTTGGCAGAGTAGGGACTAGTAAAAATTTATGAAACTCTGAAAAACAGATCTCTTCCTTACTTAGCCATTCAAAATTCCTCACAAGTGAGTCACCTTCCTCCAAGAAAAGCAAAAGTTCCACCTGAAATAAACCTGAATGTGAGAAGTTTGCACATCTAAAGAATCGACTTCAGTTTTTTCTGGGCTAAAGGAGGAAATCACTGATGAAGCCAAGTGCAAACAACAAATAATTTAAAAATAATTATTGCTTCACTTTGGGATACACTATATACATTATGTAGATTTAATTTTATTTGACAAACTCACATCAGAATTAGGTTGTACTCCCTAAACACAGACGAAGTGAGCCAGTTAAATACATCTTTGGAGTAAAAACATCCCTTAAATGTGTAATTCTTGAAAGGCATCTAAGACTCAAAATGAAATCAGAACATGAGTGGAGGAGAAGCAGTGAATGCAGGGTAAAGTTGAATAGGCACAATAAAGTCCTGAACTATAGCTACAGAATACATGAATTGGACATAGAGCTTCCTGGAATAAGTGCACTGGCTGAACCTGCACACTATATGGAGTAGTTTACTGTGGTCCCTATGGAGATGCCAATGTATGATATACAAATGTGTGTGTGTGTGTGTGTGAGTACAGCCCCTCTCTCTCTCACACACACACACACTCTCACACACCTTATATTGGTAGTTGCTCTTCCAGTCTCTGCAAATGCACTGAAGTCATGACATACCTTCAGCTCACCTCCATAAAACTGTTCATTAATCCTCATTGGCTGCAAAGAGGTTTATGATGCCATGTACAAGGTCAAAGCATTTCTATCAAACCTTAATTACTTGCTGATTTTTATACTGTTTCCTCAACCATTTCCTTGAGGGCTCTTCGTTGTCTTTTTTTAAAACACATTTTTATTGAAGTACAATATACATACATAAAAATGCACAAGTCGTAAGTACCTGTAACCACCGCCTGTGTCAATAAGACTGCTACCAGCAACCCAGAAGCCCTCCTGTAGCCTCTTCCTAATCACATGGCTCTCTCTCATGTCTTCAAAAACAACCATTATCCTGACTTTTAACACCATAGATTAGTGTTGCTTGGTTTTGAATTCTATATAAATGGAAGCATACAGTAGGTATTGTTTTGTGTCTGGCTTCTTTTGCTCAATGTTATGATTGTAAGATTAATTCATGTTGATGCATGTAGCTGTAGTTCATTCACTTTTGTTGTTATCTTGCATTCTCTTGTATGAATACCACAATTTATTTTTCCATACCACTGCTGATGGACATTTGTGTTCTTCTCAGGTTTTGGCTCCTACTCCTTATTGCATTTTTAACATCTAACATAATACTGTTCCTTTATTTCTACACTGCTGGTCTAGTACTACTTTTTCTTTTTTGCATGCCTCATATCATTCATTTACTTAAGACATCTTTGTCAACTATTACATATCAAAATAGGTCTTCAGAACCCAAAATAAATGGCAGAAAAAGAGGCCCTGACAGTGAACAATACATGTTGCAAAACATACTCAGCACTGAGAAGTATGGCAGAGGGTTCTTTGGATGAGGCTGTCTGTGGGACTAACACTCACTGACCCACACCATGGTAGTCTGCAGGACTAGCTTCACTGGCTGAGAGTGTATTCATTCTCATTCCCTTCTTCTCCTTTTACTCTCATTTATAAGGAAGACATTTCAAAACAGATAGCATTATAAAGACAGTACCAAATTGAACAGCTTTCAACAGAATATATTTTGGGTGCCATCATTCAGAATGTGCATGCAGATGATGTTTTTTTGGAAATGGTGTAGACCACACAGCAACTATACTGTGGTCAGTAAAACTACCTTGCCCCGGCACACAAAGACTTCTTATAGGAGAGATATAGACAATTAGGCAACGAGCACAGGAGCCTTCATCCTCCTACTCATCGCTGTTTCTCTGGATTCAGGTGCTTCATATCTCGCTCAGGGCTCTCACCCTTTGCGTTAGACTCTCTCTTCTCTCAAACTTCTTTCTCTCTCTGCTGCCTCTGTCCCATCACTATTTATTCATGCTCAACTCTCAAGGCTTAAAAACTAGCAGAAAAACAAAAATCCATCTACAACCTTCTGTAGCTATGGCCTTCTCTCCTTTCCTTCACAAAAAAATTCTTAAATGCCTTATACCACTTACTGTTCAATTGGCTGCAAACTGTTTTCCATCTCTACCCCCTCAACTGAAACCACTCTCATTACAGTCGTCAATGCCCTCCTTGATGCTATATCTCATGGACACCTCTTCATCCTTATCTTCTTTGACCTTTGCTCAATTTTGCTGAGCACTTTCTCTTCTCTTGGCTTTTGTGATATCACACTCTCCCATTTTCTTCCAACCTCCCTGGAAACTCCTCTTCAGGCTCCTTATTATTCCACTGTCCTTTAAATATAGATGTCTCCCAAGGTTCAGTCCTTGGCCCTTTTCTCACACTTCATAATGTTCATTTTTGATCATTTAGATCTCACAGGCATGTTCTATGAGCACCTCAATCTCAGCATGAGAAGAAACGTTGAGAAACATTCTCCATTTTCCAATACTCTACACATATAGACATCACTTCCAAATCTGTATCGTTGTTCTCTATTCTTTCCATGTGTGAGAAGCAGTGGGATTATTGGCTTTGAAGTCATGCCAATCTGGTTTCAAATACAAACTGCTTCTTAATTAGCAATGTGACTTCGAGACAGCCAATTTCTCTCTCTCTGAACACCTTTTTCACATCAGCATAACACCTATAAGACTGAATAGATTAAAAGGGATGAATAAATGAATGAATGAAAACTACCTAACACTGTGCCTGATGCCTGGTATCTGCCCCAATAATGTTTTCTTCCCACTTTACCTTTATACTTTACCACTTTACTTTTTAAGCTAGTACCGTCTTCCCAACTATACTGAATTTAAGGGAGAGCTATTCTATGTGAACCCTCCAAATCTGTCAGATAAGTATTCTCATCATCCCTAAATACATCATGCCCATTCACAAAAGCACTCTGCATGGAATGTTCTCCCCTGCCATCCTTACTTCATGCATACGTAAGTCTTATCCTTGCTCCAACACTCAGCTCAATGCCATACCTCTATAATGGCGTCCCTTAACCACCAAAGCTCACAGAAATTTCCTCCTCATGTGAACTGTAAAATAGTAGTACTAATCATCTTGCATTTATTATATGCTACTTTATAGGGGTTACATATCTTTTTATGTCATTTCTCTCCAATTACATCATTTAACTTCTTGGAATGAGTTATATATATAGCTCTTAGTACACACAGTCTCTAGCAAAAAGTGTTAAGCAGTACCTGTTGACTGGTATGAGAGGTCAATTTCCCTTGATTTGTAATAACTGAAGGTATAACATCATTTAATAAATTCAACTATTACTTTAAAATATGCATATAGACACCTGGAATCCTAGAATTTAGGACTTCAGAGGCCACGCAGATGTATAACATTCCTTTATAAGAGCCTCAGTGAATGAACCTTCAACTTCTGTTTCAATAAATTCCCATGACCAGAAACTCACTATCTCCTTTGGGAACCCATCTGATGTCTGTTCTCTTCTCCATAGTCAGGGCCTCTTGCATAAGCCCCCCCCCTTTATTTAAGTTGGGGTCTAAACTCTATTCTGGGCCCCTGGGGCTCCCCATCCCCTGGCATAGAGGCCTGCCTTGCTCTGCCCCAACACAGTGGTTTTAGGTTCACATTCTTCAGGAGGAAAAGGAGTAGAGAAACAAACCTACCTCTCCTCACTTTTACCCACTGGTACGAATTCTGTCTTTGGGGTCTCCCAGAATAAACACAATCTATTCATACTCAAGCATTTGAGACTGGTTATCATGTCCTGCCTTGTTTCTTCAGTCATTCCTTAAATCACATAGTTTCAAGTGCCCTCAATCTTTTCTGAATGAACTCCATTCTGTCTACACAGCTTGTAAAAACGTATGGAGTGGCACTTTTGGTTGCCTATCCAACATCCTATTCTGTCCCTAAAATTCCTTCCTTCCTAAAAGAACCTTTGTTCGGGTGTCTACTCCCTTCCATATTGCCATGTGCTTCAGGAAAAGTGAACCCTATCCTCAGCTCCTGACTATTCTAAATCAAGCATGATAAACACATTAGTACTGGTCATGTGACCAAATGAAACACATAAGGAAGTCTTCTGAGGGGCTTCCTAAAACAGAGGCACAGGACAAGCAGGCAGCTGCCTCTCCCTCCTCTGCAGGTTACCATGCCTGCAGGAGATGCACAGAACTGCTGCAACTGTCTTCCACCAGTCCAGGGATGAAGCCAGCACAACTAGAAGGGGATGGCCAAAAGAGCCAGACAAGTGGAGGCAGAGCTCTTATGGACTGGCCAGAGCCTCTCTTATCACCAGACTTCTTGTAGTGTGACATAACATGCTTCCTGTGTGTTTAAGACAGTTTGGTCAAGTTTTCTTTTTAGCTGCAGCCAACAGCATTATGATAGGGAGTGATTAGGGGAACTACACAGGAGAGGTGTGAGATGAGCCAGAGTAGAACTTGCAAGTTTTTGTATTTCCTCTGATAGAACCCAGGTCAATGCTGACACAGAACACAGACTACTAAAATCCTCTTCTCACAGTGCAAGTTTAAAAACACAATGTTGTTTTGTGTTTGTATTGTTAAATTGTTGCCCTCTAGGAGAAAACAAGAGGTTTACTTATCACTTACATTGCTAGGCTTTCCATTGCTTCAATCTGTTCAGATCTTTTAAAATTAGTTTGTTTTAAGTGGGGAATAATGAAGGAAGTTGAAGAGTTGCTACTTGATTGCAAAGCAATAGAGCTATGAAGAGAGAAAAAATAGAAAAATAAATACAGAGCTAGGAGACAGATTTTTTACCCCAGTAATAACTGTGCCACTATATTAGTGAACAGTCCTGGACAAATCATATACTGTCTGTGTTTCTAACATCATGCATCTATATAATGATGAGAAACCTCAAGGTTCCCTCTTGGCATTAAAATTCTACGTCTTAGAGACTTCATCAGAGAATTTAAGGCTCAGAATTCCTCTCTTGCTTGAAGCATAAAATCCTGAAAAGTAAATCTCCCTAAATCAACTATAGCCTATTAGTCATTATCAAGACTCACTTATCAAGACTTCAAATCAACAAAACATTGCCCTTCGGCTACCTACTCTAAGAAACAGCTGTTATACTACAGAGATCAAGTCAGGACTATATTCGTATTTACTATTAGTAAAGGAAATATGTAGAAAGTAATTGTCAAATCTGCACTCAATTCACCAACTTGACAAAAAAACTAACATTCAGAACAGCTATCAGACCTAAGGGATTCTGGTAGCTAAACTAACAGAAGCCTAAGATATTTAAAAGTATGCTGTCACCTTAATGTGATTGCAAGGCGTGTAAAGCCTTCAGTTCTTTCAGGAAGCCTTCAGTTGCTTCCCAATGTACCTAATGGAGTTTAGGTCCCAGGGATTTTTGACAAAACGTGGTCCCTGACTAGCTCTGCATTGTCACCTGTCCCCACTTTGCCTGCCCCACTCGGCCCAGAGACACTAGCCTCACTGAATGCCTTTCAGTTTCTGAAACACACCAGGAGTCTGTCCATCTAAAAATCTCTTCTCGCTTTGCTTTGTACATGTCATTCATTGTCTGGCCTGGACCCTTCCCTACCTGATTCTCCCATGTCACATCTGCCGTGTGCACACACATGCACACACACACCGACTCACACTCTCTCTGTCTCTCCCTCTCCTTATCCTTCTGATCTTTGTGGCGTGTTCTCACACACACATACATACATGCCACTTCCATTTCCCCGATGAAGGAACCATGCTCTTTCCCTTCTTAGCACTTATTACTATTTGTAGAATATCCTCTTGTTTGTTTGCCAGTTTAGTATGTCCCTCCTGCTGGTTTGTCAGCTCCATGAAGGCAGGAACTATGTCTGGGTTGCTCCTGCATATCCAGAAAAGAAGATGTGGTTGCCATCATACTTTCAAAGGTAACTTAATGATATGGAAAAAAATTTAAGATACTATGTTATATGAGAAAACGGCTTATAAGACTATAAGTTGTATAAGTGGGGAAGAGTCCATTTTAAAATATATACATTTATATATGTATATAAAAGAGTATAAAGGAAATACATCAAAGTAGTAACAAGGATGGTAGATTATATGATTTTGTATGGAGAATCTGGGCACAGAAAAACATATATATATACATATAAAGTATGCTAAAAGTGGACAACCATAACAGTAGGGTGAAAGAACCTAAAACTTGTTGTAAGGATAAAGAAGAAAGTGTGACTATCAAATAATTAAATTGATTTAATAACCATAACAGAACTAAGAACACTGATTATTTGGATAAGTTATGCTACATTTGTAGCATAACTATGAGCTGACTATGTCAGCTCAGTACAGTCGCACTCCATTTGGTTTCAACAGAACACAACTGTGGAGTGAAAATATTAGCCTAGGATAGCGGCTCCCAGCCTGGCTACACATGACAATCACCTGGGTATCAATGAGGCTTAATAAATCAGGATCTCCAGGAGGTGGAATCTAGGGAATCTGTATATTTTATTAACAAAAACTGGGTAATTCTGATACAAAGCTAGATCTGGGAACCACCAGTCTAGAATAAATCAAGAAGTTAAAGAAGAGGTTTCTTTTCAGCACAGTTTTCAGATAAAATAGGAACCTAAGAGGTAGAGATGCAAACAGTCACAGATTCTGCTAATAGCAGCTCCCTTCCACAAATCAACAAGCAATCATAAATGCACACAGTGTGGAAAAATCCACTCATTATGCTTTTGTTTGCTGAACCACACAAATAATTCAAATACCAAGAGCAGCAATAAGTCTTAGAGTAGCACCTACCTGGTTGGAACTCAGCCTTGACCTATTTGCCTTCCCAGCCAAACACGCCAAAGCAATCAAAAAATACCTCTCAGCAGAAAAGATAAAAAACAGACATCTTAAAACTCATGCTCTGTGACTGAAAACTTCTCAGTCTTCATTAGGATATATTAACTCCTTTTCTATACACTGATAGCATTCAGTGTGCTCAGAGGACTGCCAAAACCCAGAGCAGACTAGGTTTGTAAATTAAGAGGGGAGAGGGAATTCACAGGGAGGCACACTGAAAGGAACTATAGAAACTTAACCGCATATTCTAAAAAGTTAAATTATTTAGATCAATTTGGTGTGGAACGAAACATTACATAAATCTCAGTAAATACCAAGGACATGAAAACAACTGTTAATAACTATGGTTAGGATGATCTAAGTCATTAAGAAAAAAATCACATTCTTTATATTCTGCTTTAGGAAGCAAAACTGAGAAAGCATGAACATCTGAGTGCCCTCTATGTGTTAAGAACAATAAACAACTTACCTATTATCTCATTTGATGTAATAACCTTGTAATGTAGGAATCAGTCCCATTTTAAGACTGGGCCATATATGGTGGCGCATGCCTGTAGTCCCAGCTACTCAGGAGGCTGAGGCAGGAGGACTGCTTGAGCCCCGGGAGTTTGAGGCTGCTGTGAGCTAGGCTGACGCCACGGCACTCACTCTAGCCTGGGCAACAAAGTGAGACTCTGTCTCAAAAAAATAAATAAATAAATAAAAAAGACTGGGCCATAGAGACTCAGAGAACAAAAGTATCTTGTTTAAGTTGTACAGTATATATAACAGTACAACCATGTTTATGGCTATGCCATACACGTCTACTGATAACTGAAATACTTCCTTTGCTCATTATTTTATATTGCACTGCCACTTTTAAAGGAATTTTGGCTGTAAATATGTCTTTTATCTTTTCTTTTCTTTCTTTCTTTTTTTTGTTTTTTGGTAGTTTGCAAGGATAAAAGCCCTCTGGAAAATGATAATCTAGAACAGTAGTCTGCAAGATGTTGTTTCAATGTGATAGCACTTTTTCCCAAATGAAAAGTTCCTTGGAACCCTACTATGTGGAAGCACAGCTGCCCTGTTGAAAGCCGTAGAGTACAGCAGGCCTGAAGCCTACTCTACCCCTACCTGGAATCTAAGGCTGCTCCTCAGGCACCTCCATGGCCCAAGACACCACAGAATGCAGATTTTAAAAAAGCACTGATCTACATGAACTTTGCCATTGGATTCACGGTATAAAAGCATGTCCCGTAGAGACACTCAACAAATGATACAAAGCTATATAAAGGCATCACAATGCTGTGAAGAATTTGGCAGTGTGGTAAAAATGTGGTTAACTTTCTAAGTGAGCAGCAACTGAAGACTACTCAAGATTACAGTGCCCCCACTCCCCCACCTTTGTTGTAGGGTACCAGGCTTCATATGTCTGACTTCTACACATTTTTTAAAAGAAAAATGAGAAGTCCACCATTTCACAAAGACCCAAAATATATTTCTTTCCAAGAGTAATGGTAATTTCATTTTCCTACCTTCACAAAGACTGCAGTTACAGCAGAAAAATCAGATAATATAAATACATAAAAAACATACACAAAATACGATAAATGTAGAGAGCTCAGCCCAGGAATCAAAGACACAGACAAACTATGCATTCATTTTATTCATTTGTTGATAGAAGCGAAAACATTTTATCCTTAAGGCCCAGAAATAAGCTTGAAGCTAAGACTTTGACTTGCCCTCAAGGCTTTGAGACTGATTAAGACAGGTTGAATGTAAAAAAACAACTCATAGATGGTACTCACTGACATTTAAACTAGTCTAGAGATTTTTCGTTTCGAATTTTTATAAGGTTTTCAACTTAATCATAAGAGATACAGGATAGGATGGCTGAATCAGGTTAACTCAACCTCATTATCAAAGACTATTTTTATAATAAACTTAAAATGACCTAAATATCTATAAAAGCCAAAGCTGAAACATGACAAATGATAGTTTATCTGAAATAAATGTAAGCCTTTTTTTTTTTCATTTGGTTTGGCTTTTTTTTTAATTGACTATACAATTTTTCTTAACTTTATAGTGAACACAAAGCAGTGGTCTGAGACAGAACCATTTGAGATCACCCGGTTTCGCTACAGATGATCTTCTATTGTACAAGTTACTCAAAGCTGACTTTGTGGTCAGAGGCAAAAAAAAAAAATTGTTTGAGTTTCTCTTGGTGTTTGCTTCATTGTTTTAGATGAAGCCATTTTTTCTTTTTACTAATTCATTTGCTTCTATCGCTTATGTGAACATTGTACATGTACAGTAAGTAATAATTTGGTTTTTTCCCCCAAGAGTTAGTAATACAACTGTGGGAGATGTATGGAGAGGAGGAATGAACAGAAAGCTGTGTTTGCTCTTTGGTATGTTTTTCGACCTACTCCAGAATGTTTTAGACTCCTGAACTGGCCTGTGGCTCTTTGGAAAAAGGTATATTCAGCAATAAATAATCTTTTTATTAAAGCAAAATAGCTTTACTAGAATTAATGCTTTCATCTCATTAAAGTGAAATCCATTTCTATACTGTGCATCAAGGAGCAGAAAGGTGGGAGAAATGAAGGCAGTCCTGTTCACTCATAATGGTAACCAGTCCCACACGAGCAGCTGTGCCTGGAATATAAATTGGGACATCTTCAGGGGTGAGATTAGGACAACAAGGAGGCTGGAAGGTGGGCAAAATATCAAGAAGGAACTAGCTGATATTCTTGATTCCCTTCTCCAGCAACTGAAGTCACTTATTGGAACCTTTCTCTTAAAAATGATCTACTTTCCAAAAACAGACTATTCTATTTCACCAAGAAATTCTAAAAGCCATGATTGGATTCGAAGGCTGGCTCACTATTGTCTTTCTTTTTTTAAATATTTTTAGAGATGGGGTCTTGCTATGTCACCTAGGCTGTTGTGCAGTGGCTATTCACAGGTGTGATCGTAGCTCACTGCAACCTTGAACTCCTGGGCTCAAGCGATCTTCCCACCTCAGCCTCACGAGCAGCTGGGACTACAGGTGCATGCACTTGGTTTCTTCATATTTCAGACACACTCTTGCATACACAGTCCCATCATTTCCTACATGTTTCCTAAGTACGCCCTCTTCCTGCATCATGGAACATCCCATTGCTACCTTCAGTATAGTAAGCACTCACCTGTGGCCCAAACCAATGGCTTTCAGGTACCTAGAGATTTTCCATCTTTCTCTGAAGTATATCAGCACTAGTTTTTGGGTTTTTTTTTTCCAAGAGATGGAGTCTTGCTCTGTTGCTCAGGCTGGAGTGCAGTGGTGACATCATAGCTCACAGCAACCTCAAACTCCTGGGCTCAAGTGATCCTCCTGCCTCAGCCTCCTGAGTAGCTGGGACTACTAAGCACTCGCCACCAAACCTAGCTCCTTACTAATATCTCTTTAACCTACAATGTCATGACCACAGTATTCATCACACAGTCTGGGTGATTTTTAAGCCTCAAAAATTCTGTAATTGGGCATAAAATAAAGGAAGAAAAAAAATTCCTTTTCCTCTTTCTCTTTTAGGCCCAAAGTTAAACCGCAAATTTTTCACCTGAACAAAGTTTTCTTTGGTCACCCTCGCCTGTCTGTCACCAGGCCCTCTCCAGATCTGCCTTATCCCTGAAGAGTAACATGCTACAAATTTAATTTCTCAAAAGTGAAATTCTCAGGCCTTCATTTTAACTGATCTCACGGAGACAAGAGAAAGAAATTAAGCAGACCGAGCAAATTTACACTAGTATGCCTGTGGTGCATTAGAAGTATTTGAGTTTCTAAGAGGATTCTTATTAACCTAACTCAATCTCTAGTTGTGAGAATTTGGGCCAGCAGAAGACAGGAATGAAAAAAAGTGCAGGCAATGTGGGGGAAATTATCTTTGAGCAATGGAAGGTGGCTAGTGGCATGGCTAGCCTACTCCTGCTGCGAGAGAGTGGAGAGAGAAGGAAAGAAGGCCAGGGTGGCTCAGGTCATAGGCAGGGAGAAAGGGCTGTTTCCAAACAAGACTGTCTTTACTTCGGCAAGGGTCTGCTCACATTCCACCTCTTCCACAGAGCATTTTTTTTACCTACTGCCAATCCCATTTTTTTCTTTTTCTGAATTCCTGCAGAACTGTAGTATATACATATACATAGCTCTTAATTATATTGCCATAGGTTCTCTTTTTTAAAATTATGGTAATGTTGATTATTCTCTGTAGGAAGCCCTTAAAACAAAAATGGATTGTCTGCACTACTCATTTGGGCTCAATCATATTTCACTTTACATTGATCCATTTACTAAGGTATCTTTGAATCCCAATTAGGCTATCCCTCAAAGAATAACTTTTTAAAAAGTAACCGCCACCAAAGTACCCAACGCAGTGCTAAGCACACAGTAAGAATTCGAGTAGTTTCTAGCTTTAGCACCAGGAGATTATATGAAAAACATATACAGTCTATAGTTAAATAAGGAAATGAGTTACAAATTTTAAAAAGAAAAGACAGTGTCACCAACCTTCATGAAAGCGGAGAATAGTGACATGCAAAATGAAATATTCTGGAAGCTTAAAATATGAATAGCAGATCTCCTTTTCCAAAGAGTTTAAAACAACTTTCAAAAATTAAATAGTGGCACCCCTGGAGGGAATGTGATTGTATGTTAAGGGTGACAGTTATAAAGTGAATCGGGAGTAGCATGGGCACTTTCTGTCCACAGCGTTGGACCAGGGGATTGAGCAGAGACAGAGGGGTACCCACTGAGTATCTCCTATGCTTCAGCCACCATCCTAGATGTTTTTACAGACTAATTTAATTTCACAGTAACACATCATCTCTACAGATGAAGAAACCAAGGCTCAGGGAAGCTAAGTAACTAGTCCAAAGCCACATAGGTGGTGGCAAATGGTCAGAAACAAGATTAATGTCCAGATCTGTCTATCTCCAATGCTCTTGCTCTCTCTACTAGGCAACTCAAATCCTTTCTAGAACCTTCTTCATCTTGGCCTGCCCAAACAAAACCAAAACAAATGAATTTGTCTTCATGAGGAAGGAAGACATGAAAATAGCCAGCTCTCCAGCAGTTACAGCGTCAGGGCAGGGAGGTAAAGCCATTTGGGAAGGATTCAGGGAGAGAGTTAACATTAGTTGTGCAGGAATGACTAACTAGGCACATTCTACACATGTGATTTCATCCCAATAACCCTAAAAAGTATCATTTTACATATAAGGAAATGAGGCTTAGGGAAGCTTAAATCATAATGCTAATAAGAGCAAAAGTAAAGCTGAGATTTGAATTTGGTCAGTCAGGTCTCAAAGCCTGTGCTCTTTCTATTCTTCCCTGTTGCCAACATGCTTTCCCTTCTCTCCTTCCCATAAATGCCCAAAACTGAAGTTTGGGAAACATTGTGCTATTCAAGAGACCTAACCAGTAATTATATAGCAGCTGAATGGAAAAAAGCCTGCTTCCCACAGGAAATAAAACTGTCACCTCAATCAAGGGATGCAATAAACAATAAAGGAGAGGCTTCCAATGTGTATTTTAAAATGCTGCTACCCTCTGACCCCATTTATGAATAGAGTTGATATTTTTGTAGGCCATGTCAGTGAGGCTCAGCAACAGGTAATCTACCCAGTGGGGCCGAAGCCACCATTTACAGTAAAGTTCCCCACAACCAGTGGTTGGGCAATGACTGACGCAATGACCCAGTCCTGTCCCAATGGGCAGCACTGCAATAGATACTAGAGAGTCATAAAATGGGGCCACTCCTTGAGATAGGGTTCATTTTTATGAACTGGCTCAGACTTAGGTGAGAATGTGAATGAATAGCACTCCATAAGGCTAATTGAAAATGAAGATAGCTTACACATTGATCATAAAATAAGCACATTTCTATCTTTACCAGATTCACCATTTTTGTCCCAAAGTTAGGCAAAAAGTCAAGACATAGCTCTTTAATGTAGAAGTAGACCCTTCAGAACCTGTAATGAAATGAACAAGTAGCAGCTTCTAAGTGCTTGATTCTACCCACATCTGGCTCTATTTGGGAACTAAATTCAGCAGAAGTCTCCAGGGTCAAGAAATGACCCTGAATAAAAATAGCCTTGGAAAACTGTCACGGAGTAGGAAAGGAAACAAGGCGGTAGAGTGATTCACTCCAAATGGCAGCTCCAAAACCCAAATTCCCATTTTTGTCCCAATATGAAGCCAATGTGCAAAACAGGCACAGAGCAAACTGTCCTATTCCAAAGGCCTCCAAAAGAGGTTGCCAAAGAATTTCACATGGAAGCCAAAAAGATTTAGTGTGCCATTCACCTCTCCTATAAATCTAACTAAAGCTATTTCTAACTAGAGCTATGAACCAATTGCAGGTTCACATTTGTTTGAAGACCACCCAGGGTACCTCTGATTTTTTTCCCCACTGGCAAGTAAGAGAAACCCTTTGTCCCACCAAATTTTCCAAATGACCAAACAGCTACAGAGAAAGAATACAGAAGTGGTGTGGTGAGTGTATGTGTGCCTGTTCACTGTCTTTCTACTAATTCTTCAACTAGCTCTCCCAACACATAAGTTGTATTAAAATGAGCATAACATTTTGAGAAAACTGTTTGCTTTCTTAAAACAAAATTAAGAATTCCACTGGTTGAAGAATGATCAGCCAACATTGGACACATTGGACTTCTTACTCACTTTAAAATATATAGTGAGGACAGAGGTCCCAAATTCTGTAGCATGATAGAAAATACAAAAGGACCAGAGGTATGTTTGCTTCACAGCTACTCACTGGCACCTTCCCCTTCCAAAGCCCTGTATCTCATTCTGCATTCGTAATTTATGGTCATCCCCAATCATAAGTTTCAAAGCACCAGAAAACCTGGAAAAGCTATCTGTCTTTGAGGATTTCACAGGCTGATAAGGAAATAGGCATGCAGAGGACAATATAACATGATAAATTCTTTAACAATTATGACCAAATGTCCATGTATCCTGGGGGCACAGATGAGAGCATAGTTAAACCTGTTTTGGAGGATTGGGAAAGATTTCTCAAAACTGGTCTTGATGGATGAGTAAAAGTGTGATAGGCAGGGAATGAGGGCAAAGATGAGGGGAAGAGAACATTCCAGGGAGTGAGAACAATCCAGGCCAGTGGTTCTCAAGTGGGGGCAATTCTACACACACACAAACACCACGGGCATGTGGCAACATCTAGAGACATTTCTGATTGTCATCAATGAGAGGGAAGTGGTGCTATTGGCATCTAGTTGGTAGAGGCCAGAGATGCTGCTGAACATCCTACAATGCACAGGACAAACCTCCACAACAAAGCATTATCCACACCAAAATGTCAACAGTGCTAAAGTTGAGAAACCTTAGTTTAAGAAAGGTATAAAAGCCATGCTGTGTTAGGTTAAAAATGATGAGTTGCATGGAGCTTTGGCATTCATGGTGCTTCAGATGATTGCTTTTATGGAAGAGAGAAAATAGTAAGAAAAGAGCGGAGGAAAAATTAAATTTCCAAGAAGCCAACATATAAGGCTGAGCAGATGCTTTATTCTCAAAACAGGAACCAATAGCAAATAAAGTTAAGAAACTGGACCTCTGGAAGCCTAACGTATATTTTATCATTCTGTAAAATGAAAAGTACATCTCTCAGGGACACTGTCCTCGGCTGGAGTCTGCTCCGGAGCAGCAGCCTGCATTCTTCCTTTCCCGTGCATGGCTCAGTGAAGAGCAAGCAGCAAAGAGAGGACCAGATGTTCCATGTGGCTTGCCCTGGCAGGACTCTCAGTTAGAGAGAGGGTGCAAAGCCAATGTTAATGCTGGAAGAACTCAAGGAATGACCCATGTGAGAAGAAGAGGAACCAAGAAGTGCTTGAGGTCCAAAAAGGAAAAGGCTAAAGAGAAAGCAGAACATGGTGGAGATGCTGTGGCCGGGGCTCCAAGTGGTCATTAAGGTTGTCAGCAGGAACCACGCCAGACCACAAAGGAGGTGGTACTTGTACAGGACTCTCACTCCTGGGCACAGACCCTTGAAAAATGAAATGAAGGACTTACCACTACCTCCACCTCCACCGAAAAGGAAAAAGAAGTAAACAGAACGAATCTTCCCCAGCAAGAGACTTCTGGGAGAGAAGGAAGGCAGCCCTCAATTTACTAGCAGATTATATTATAATTGCGAGAAATGAAAACTGAAGCTTCTCAGACATACTAACTCACACTAATACACACCACCCCATTACTCATGCCCCATCCAGACCCCCAACCACTGGCACAAGCCTACATCAATTTTTAAAAATAACAATAGTAAGGGAAAAGTTACAACGATTGTGGCAGATGTCCAAAAATCAAGTTTTAGTTCCAAGAGGGAAAAAGAAGGCCCGAATAATAGCAAAATAAGAAGATAATTCTAAATGGACAATGCCACAAGAGCTTTAAAAAAGTAACTGAAACGTTACTTTTTTTCTCCTCTACAAAAAATGCTGTCACAAAGGAATGTACTATGTGCCCAGCATCATGCTAGATGCTGCTGTCAAGAAAATTAAAATCAAGTTTTGATGACACAGACCCCTGAAGCAACTGCAGCCTTAAGTGCTTGATTGTATGTTTCAGACCATAAAGGGAGAAAGCAGACCTTGCAGGCGAGTCAGGTGGGAAGCAGAAGACAGGACATTCCAGACTGAGGGGTGAGAGCAGGAGCCCCGGCTTGGGCAGGGCAGGAGTTATCAGGTACACATACACAAGGGAGTTTCACTCACACATCCACATCCACCAATAGACCAGACATGCTCAATTTCACCTATGTACAATCACAAAGATATACCCAGTGTGGCCCAACCACTGATACTCCCCAGGAGACAAAAACACTTCAACATCACATCGTAGCACTGGATCTGCAGTGGTGGGTTTCTAGTCACCTTCTGCAAAGTGAAACAAATATCTAAGGGACACAACAGCAGGAGCCCAGGAGCTCATACAGCTAAACAGTAAAATAAGCCAGGGAGACATCAGGATAATATGAAATTCAAACAGACAGGACTGCTTTCTGTCTGGGTCAGAATTTACAGCTTCAGAGGAGGGTAAGGGACTGTGTTCATGGCTACAGGGAAACAACAACTGTAACTTATAAGTCAGTCATGAACAATCACCGATCTGTGCAATGATAACTGCAGCCAATTCTCAGAGTTGTGAGGTACACACACAGATGAGATACATACAAATATTTACTATACACACAGCTGAACATCAAGGATTCTGACTGACATGGTGATTGGGTGTAAAGGTAGACCTAAAAACCTGGGCATTAGCCAAGAGTTGTGCTAATGAGAGGCGATGATTCCTCCCACAAGTCCCCAACATCAACCCCTTCCCCTCCAGACAACTTAGCTTAATCGCTGTCACCCAAGTAGAGCCAGGTTTCATGCTACCAACCTCAACTCACGCCACTTAATCCACCTGGAATGCTCTCCACCCACATGTTTACCTAGACAAATCCTACCCATCCTTTGGGACTCGGCTCAGCTCCTCCTCTCCTCCTTTATAAGGTGTTTCTGAGTCAGCCTAAGGCATCTCTCGCTCTCTTTTGTGAATTCCAGAACAATTTGTACAAATACTTGGCAAATAATCACCTAAGCTCTATAAGACTTAACTCTTATATTGTTTTCCTGAACTATTCTTTAAATCAACAGAAATTTTCACCTTTCTCCCTATCTCCAATGACATGTCAACTCTTTGAGAGGTAAAGGACACATCCTACACTTCTTTGGATGCTCCCACCTTATCTTCTAGAGTTCCCTGCACAAAGTAGAATTAAATTGCAGCATTCCCTCTATACACATAGGAGTTGGTAGGCTCACCTTAATAACCTATCTTGAGATTCATACTTAGAGACTTAAAGTCTTAAAAAAAAAAATTCATTCTAAGTGCCCTCCCCTAATTTACTTTTTCTGTTTTTTTCCTTGAGACAGCATCTCACTCTGTCACCCACCCAGGCTGGAGTGCAGTGGTCTCATCATAACTCACTGCAACCTTGAACTCCTAGGCTCAAGTGATCCTCCCTCCTCAGCCTCCCAAGTAGCTGGGACTATGGTGCATGCCACCATGCCCACCTAATTTTTCTATTTTTTGTAGAAATGGGGTCTCACTCTTGCTCAGGCTGGTCTTGAACTCCTGGCCTCAAGAGAACCTCCTGCCTCAGCCTTACAAAGTACTAGGATTACAGGCATGAACCACCATGTGCGGCCCCAATTTACTCTTTAAAAAGACATATAAACTTTAATTCTACTGCAGAGGAGTAGTTCTACAAACTAATGTAACCCAGGTAGACTCTAAGACTTCAATTTCAAATACTAAAAACTCTGGAAAAGATCTGGCTAATGTCGTGTATTCACTGGATGTAAGAGATGGAGGTTAAGATGAATGACTCTATAATCAACTATTGCTACAGTGTCTTGTATGCAGAATGTACTTAATAAATGTATTTAATGTCTGAAAAACGGAAATGATTATAAGCTGAAAGGGACTAAATTATAAAGGCATTTCTCAAAGCACACAACTTCTTTCTTTTGGGGAGGGGACTGAATAACTTAAAATAAATGTAAATAATTTAAAACTACCTTAATCTATGAAATTGCTATATAACTTACTCCTTCATCTGCTTTATATGCATTTGGGAAAACTTTAAACAGTACTGTTAATATGACTTTGCCAGGTACTAATCTTTGAAGTTACATATATTAACTCATTTAATGCTCAGGACAACCCCAAATTCTGCAGATAAGACGACTGAGGCAGAGAGGTTAAGTAACTTGCCAAGGACCACAGCAAGAAAGCAGTAGAACTAGAATTTGAATCTCAACAATCTGATTCTTAACCACTATGGTAGTGGTTATGGGTTACAGAGATATAGATATAGAGGTATATAATTTTGATTGATATTTGAGGTCATTTCTACAAAAAACTGGGCATCTGAACTTTGATCAGAAATGTAACATCCTGGCCAGGCACTGTGGCTAGATTACACGCCTATATTCCTAGCACTTTGCAAGGCTGAGGCAGGAGGATCACTTGGGACCAGGAGTTCAAGACCAGCCTGGGCAATAGTGAAAAATCACTTGAGGCCAAGAGTTTGAGACCAGCCTGGGCAACAGTGAGACCTTGTCTCTAGAAAAAAATAAAAACTTAGTTAGGTGTGGTGGCACGTGCCTGTAGTCCCAGCTACTCAGGAGGCTGAGGGAAGTGGATCGCCTGAGCTCAGGAGTGTGAGACTGCAGTGAGCTATGATGATGCCACTACACTCCAGCCTGGGTTGCAAAGCAAGACCCTATCTTTGTGTATGTAACAAATCTGATTATATTACTTCACTTTGCAACACTCTATTTGGAAAGATACTATGCAACTACGAAATTGCCTACACTTGGAAAATTTAGAATCATAGAATATGAGTACTGAAAGATCCTCATCATTTTATAAATTAGGAAACTCAGGCACATTGACCAGCTCAAAGCTGGTTTGTGGTAGGCAGGTGTAGAACTCAGGTCTGTGCTCCTGTTCTATGCTCTGGGACAAAACGAAGCCTGACAAGAGCAGGTGAAGACTACGTGGTTTGCAATTTCAAAGATTAAACAAGTTTTTAAAATTCCTAAATTAGGATAACCTGAGGTAATTAATACTGAGAAGTAGGGTTAGTTAAGCACCCAAACCTAGATTTTGATTTTCACTTTATAAGCTTAAGGAGTGACGTGTAGCTATAAACCTTAC